>NW_024121111.1:21320055-21377100 GCF_016745375.1 Pimephales promelas
TCTCTCTCTGCTCGATATCCACCGTGGTGGAGCTCTGAAATCAAAAATCCCCTGAAAAAGATGGGCTGATTTTTAGAATTGCGCATCCAATGGTGCACCTCTCCTGGGCACGAATAAAGCCCATGGAGGGTTCAGGGCAACAGTTACACAGTCTTTCACACCGGTTAAGTGTGATCCACTGTTCCCACAGATAAAAAGAACATTTCTAGTTTGGAGAAGCAGAAATTTTGGAGCATTGCAAAAAAGAAATCAAATTTTCAATTTGTTTTGGATATGTTTTTTTATGTGGATATTATATATTATTATGGATATTATATTTCATTATTATATTTATTTTGTTTTTCCATATCAATTTTCAGAAGTTATGCATGCAAGAGTAACAATGAAAAATGTTCAGGCACAATGCTCATGCAGTAAAAAAAAAATAGATTTGCACTTTTTTACACAATGGTGTATTGATTGTTTTCTGTGCATACAGACAATTTTTTGTTTTTTGTTTTTTCAAAAAGTGCTTCATGTTCAAATATAATATCTGGTTATATTTCTTGCTCCCTCCTAACCCCAAAAAGCTAAGAAATCTAAAAGCACACCAAACCAAAACTCAGGTCTCAAGTAGTTAAGATAGACCCACTGTCCTTGCATGAGGACATCATTTTATGCAAAAACTACTTCCTGTACAAAAACAAATTTTAGTTATTATACTTATTAGGTCCTACTTGTCCCAAATAGCAAGAAAAATTATAAAATGCACACCAGGCAAACTCTCGGGTCTCAGGAGGTTAAAAGGTAAAAACTATGCCTTAAACATTGGGTTAAGAGCAATCTATTTTTTTTACCATTTATGGAAAATGCAGCCCGATCTCATGAAAGTTCGTATCTCACGAATGTCATTTCTCGTGGCATTTATACGGCAAAAACAGTTTTTGCGTGTATATGGCATGCGATTTTCGCGTACATATGTTACACACTTTTTTGCGTATAATACGCACGAACTCCCCACCCCCCTAAACCTAACCCAGGGTTTTTTAGTGCGTACCATATACACGAAAAAAAACACTTTTGGCGTATAAATGCCACGAGAAATGACACTCGTGGTATACGCATCTTCATGAGACTGTGTTGGAAAATGATATAGGCCTATTTATATCTCACTGGTATTTATTTCAGCATATATGTTAAATAAATCACCAACTGTAATTTTAAGTAATTTTATTATTTTAATTGCTCATTTCTCGAGAGCCTACTTTGGTTCTCATTTATGTTCTTAAGTATTCACACTGTCTCAGATGTTTCTCCTACAATTTGAGGAGAGATAAAGACATAAACCAGGCTTGAATTTAATTGTTGACAATTGAGTGTTTACAGATATAAAATTAATCTGAATCAGATTGTTTGGTTTTGAAAGAATTTGTTAATATTGAAATGTCAGACTTTTGTACTTAGTGTCTTGACAAATATGATAATAATTTGAGACATTGATGAGATTGTTTGACAGATTTTTCGAACAAGTAGAACAAGTTCCTGGATCAACATCCTTATTGATCCGGGAACAACATTCCAATCAACCAATCAGTTGGAAGGATAGGTTATCAGTTAAGTTTAGTTTAGTTAAGTCAAGTTAAGTCAGGTTTTGGCTTACAACAAGGTTTAGGGGTTTCTACACCATTTACACCAACCAAGTTATGAGTATGGTTAAGTTTAGGGGTAGGAATAGGGTTAATTTAAGACTATGTTTTTGGGTAGGATTGGGTATAGGCTTGGTAAAATCACAACGACCTTTGACATGCCTTTGACTTGCATTGTCATTATTTATTATCTACTGTTTTGCCAATAATCTATTGCCATTTTACGAGAGCAGTGTTCACTGACACAGAATTTCGGCTGAGTGCATTGAGTTAAACATGCATGTGTGCCAATACACACAAACACACACACACACACACACAGGGCACACATGCATACAAACATTGTTTCTCCAATGAGAGCCTCCCGTAAGCCACGAGAGAAGCTCCATTCATAATTAACACATTCCTGCCTCATGCCTCCTATTCTACCCAGCAACCATTCATTAATCCATCCCACAAACACACAGCAGAGTGAGATGATACAGTGTCTAATGTCAAAGTACCACCATACCTTAAGATAGTGAGAAAACATTACGAAAGACAAAAACCGGGAACAAGCGTGAGAGCAGAAAGAACCAAGTGAGGTTGCACATTTTAATTGCTTCTAAAATAAGACGTTTGTTTGTAACCGATTTCTCCAATCATTTAGTTCGCTTGAACTCTGCACCAATCATCTGCAAGTTAAGATTCAAATCTGCCTCCATCCTATCAACAACCGATGGATAGAACCAGAGACAATTTATATAGAGACATGCCACTTTCTATAGAGACATTCCTAAATGCTCAATACAACTATATAGGGAAAACCCGTAACGGCATAGATGGCAGTTGTATGCACATGTCCCGCCCCTACTAAAACAGCAGAGACGAGAACCCTTGCGCATGCGTTGAAAACATATAACCTGTGGGGAAAAGGGTATTTTAAACCTTATTTTGGGGTAAAGTCATCAAACTTATTTAGCGATTTTTATCATATTTTACTGCTGTTTCTATAAATGCAGTTTTTATGTCCCGGTGACCAGTAAACGTGCAGTTCTGACTCTCTGCCCATTCATTCAGATAGGAGCCTGGTCTTGTTAGTCCGAAATAGCTGCCCGGAGGCGTTGCCAAGACGGCGGCCGAGTGGCAGGACTTGCCTAAAAGGATTTTGATAGAACCAAGTCCCCGCTCTATTTTTTTTCTTTTTCGATAACTTGAATGTATGTCAAAATACGCTATATAAGATCTGATGCTACTTTTATCGCTACTTTAACGTAAAGGGAGACAGCAAACAACTGGCTAATGATACAAGTTCTCCTGGTGCATGCTCAGTTTTCCGAGTGAGTGTCTCTTGCAAACCTTTCTGAGAAAATATCAAACTGAAATGTGATGGCCACTTGAGAATGTCCAGCTCAGCATGTGCTCCGAAGCA
Organism: Pimephales promelas; assembly: GCF_016745375.1. The sequence continues at coordinate 21,323,092 of NW_024121111.1, forward strand.
GTGTACTGTTATTACCGCAGTAATCTGTACAGAGTGGCAGTATTCACACAGCGCTGTCGCTTCCATCTGTTACAGCAGCCTGTGTTTACTGTTAGCCTCATCGCTAAGACCCGCACTGCCACACTAGCCCCCACATATTGATTTTTCTCATGACATTTAGTCACCACAATGTGAAAACGACCATCCTGGGGAAAGATGAGCGGAAAGCGTTAACAAACTGGTGGACTGTTGTAAAAGAGTGAATAAATTCATCATCTTCCTCATGACTGAATGACTGTATTTCACTAAGTCTAATATTCACAATATAATAATCACAAAGACATTGTCAATACAATGAATAAATCAATATAAATGTAATGTCTCATAACAAATCAAGGCTTGCATACAATATGGGCACCATAAAGGTCATTTGCAGATACAGAATTCCTACTTTATTATTTTAAATTTACTTTTATTATTGAATTTAACTGATCAACAGTGACAGTAAAGACATTTATAATGTTATAAATACTGTTCTTTTAAAGAGTCCATGTATCAATATATTCACAAAAAATATAAAGGTGTCATACAATACCATTTTCATACAAGTTTATTCGATTGTTTAGTCTCTAAATGAAAAGTTTGTAATATACTTTAATTAAAAATTCTTGTTAGTATTGTAAGAAAACACTAACTTTATCAAAAACAGCACCGTTTCAGCGCCTATGTCTTTAAATGATAATGATCTTCGTTCACTCTGCCCCTCTGTTCTGCGGGCGTTTTGACACAATGCACGTGGAGTGTTGCCTTGACAACAGTTGAGGGTATATTTAGAGATATAGAGCGAATGGCAGCGGGAGATTCTGAGGACACATCTGTGCAACCGTATCAATTTGAACCGGAGTCGGACCCGAAACAAGATGACGGCCGCAATGAAGTTCGACAATTAAGGCTTGAACAGGACGTTTCTGAATGGTTGGCTAACATAATGTCACTTTCATCTATCTTTGTATACTGGCAGGGTAGAGTAACTTAGTGAGATGTACGAACGCTATGAGCCTTATTTTAACAATCTGAAATGCAAGTATCAAGCGCAAAGTAACTTTGTGGGCATTAAGTAACCTCCGGATCAACCTCAGTCAGTTGTCGATCAGCTTCCACCACGGACTTCTCGGTTTCCTGTTACCAATTCCGATGCATCCTTACATCATACTGGTGACCACATAATATCTGTGTGTGTGTGTGTGTGTGTGTGTGTGTGTTTCTGTGTCAGCGTGTACTGTATGATCATCTACCATCATTTTACATCTGAGACAAATGGATGAGATCTGCCTGTTGTGAATTCCTTCTGTGGCTTCCGAACTTAATTGAATAGAGTAACTGGATAAAGAGGGCCATTTACTTGGCAAACAACCAAACAATAAACTTGCCATCTCTCAACCCATAAAGAAAAAAACTAGCATAAAGATGAACACAGAACAGTGATGTACTGTATATATAGCTAAAAAAAAAACTAAATATTAGCAAAATATTAACAACTTAGTAGGTGAGCAGAATTAAGTCAACGCAAACAAGCCCTTATAAAACATTCACGTAAAACATTCAGCCTATTTCACTCCTGTTAATATTTTTTACATGTCTTTTTTTGTACAATAAACGATATTGGTACAGAACTGGTTTGAAATCTAGGTCTTCCAAAGTAGTTGAGCACCAGTAACATAGAAGAGGCAATAAAAACAGCAGATGTACAGGTACTTAGCCATATACAGTAAATGAATGCAAACAGAAACATGTAATGGCTCTGCTTATATTCAAGTACTGTGATTATTGTTTTCACTCTCTCTATGGGCAGTTGGGGAGCTTCTACTGTCCAGTATCTTTACTTTTTCTAGAGAATCAGATGATGGGTGAGACATGTAGCAGTACAGGTCTCAGGACATACAGGCCAGTGAGTGGTCCAAAAATCATTTAGTCTGTGCAGAATGATGGGACAGTTACTGCCATGACAGGGAGTGCTGCTCGCCAGGCATCTATTCTATTGCTACTCTATTGCCTTCTTTTAAATTATGTTAAATTATGTTTTGAAAGTTTTGTCAATTTTGGAAATGTCCACTATATAATTATATTAAATAAAAAAAGTTATTTTTTTTAACAAAAGAGCCAACACTCTCTCATGCAATTTGCAATTTACATTACTTTAACATTTTAGAGAATTTGTATGAATTCCTAAGATCTTATTTGTAAGTTTTTGTACGGTCTGGTTTCTGAGGGTTCAATTTAGGACCTTCATGAAAATTAATTCAAATTTGCCACCAATTCTCCAAAACGTAAAATAGTAAAATTTTCTAACGAGATCAGGTTAAAAGTGCCAAATAAAATCACTAGAATAAACTTAAATATTAATATTCTGGCTGATACAAATAAAATAAATTGAAAAATATTTCCATGTTATGGCCAATAACCGATAAATGCATGACACTGCACAGTAAAAAAAAAAAGTATGATAAACTTCTATACTATTCTGTCAACCTAAATGAAAAATGAAACAGTAAAAGATACTACAGTGAATGTTTGCTTCACAACATTATAATGTACAGTATAAAAAAAACCATAATGAAATATAATCACTGTACCATAGTATATGGACTATGGAAATATTAGAATATGCATTAAAAGTGATTTTATTTCACATCTTTCTCCACCCCCTCCTCTCCCTCTCTCCCACCTGTCAATTTTCTCACTACTCACCAAACCCCACACGACCCCTTTCCTAGAAGTAATTCAGACATCCCTTTTTTCTCCGTCACGAGAGCTGATGACGTGTGGCACATGTTGCCTCATGACTCCCTGTTGAGCTGCTGAACATGAAAGACTGTCAGAGAGACTTCAGACTGCAGGGCCTCAAACCCCCACACAGACCAGCCCTCACCTCTCCAGAACATTCCTGCTCTCAATTCACCAGACCAAACCTTTTCTGCCAATAATCAGTAATAACACAGGTGCTTTAATATGTATCTAAATCATAACAACAGATAGTGACACACAGGGATTCTAACATTAAACTAGCTTTATCATAACGATCATTTACACAACAATTCCAGTACTTAGAAAGGTAACAAATGACCTTTATTTTACATTAGTGTTATTATTAGACCCTCAAATCCATTTAATCATTCAGTGAGGGAGAATTGAGCTTATAAATTACATCAAGCCCATTTTTCATGGACTATCAATTAACCTCAATGAGGCAATAGTGCTATTATCATTTCCACTTCATGCAAATACGTCATACGAAAGTGTTTCCTTTGCCTTGCTCCTATGGCTTTATGCCCTTCATGCTTTGCCATAGCAACAGGAGACATTAAATCTGCTCAAGGATTTTTGCCTGCTAATTTTCTTCTATGCACAATTCATATAATGCAGACATACTCAAGGTTTCACTGTTATGCAACTGCATGAACACTAATACTTTATTCAACTCATATATGAGAAAATTCTAAAGGGGCTTCCTTATAGTAATTTTAACTGAGCACGATCGGATGATCATCATTTGCAGATTATAAGTGAATCTGTTTGATTATGGAAGACATAAGCATGGTATACTATACACAGTATGAGTTAATGTAGAGATGCCAGTAAGGACTCAAATACAGGCCACATTAAGAACTATAGATTATGAAGAACTGGGTCCTAAAGATCAAATGGAGTATAGTGGGGGCTTCTTTGTTTAAATGTTTACAGTATACCACAAAAGCTGGTCTAGTTCCCAACAGTCTGTGTCCCTTTTCATCAGACATTCGTGGACATCTCGAGAGCCCTCATTACATAAAATATATAAGAAAATACAAAAAAAAAAAAAAAAAGAAATTCCAGTACTCAAAATAAAGTAGACATTTATTCTCTGTGCTGCTTGCTGCCTGCAAATGAAATTTTGTTAAAAAATAATGTACAATATTTTAGTTCGCTAATGTTTTTTTTTTTTTTTACTATTTTGTATTTTTAGGTGAAGTAAATTATATGTATGGTAAATTATAATTATGATGCATTTATAATCTGTTAACCACTTTCAGAGTATAGAAATGAAATATCCAACTTAAACTGTTGTAAATCCTGAATGCATTGGAGCACATACTTAAGTTTGATCTCATTTTAAAGAAGATTATTGCTGAAGAGAAACAAAAGTGAAACTAAAAAAAGTTACAGAAATGAAAGTTGTTTTATTTGAAAAAAAAATGAATTAAAATTATATTTAAATGTTAATGTAACTTTTTCTTTTTTTTTTTCAAAAATACATTTTACTCAGATGTACAGTATGTCACAATACAGGACAAATTATCTACTTCTACATTGTGACTTTAAAAAGAAATGTCCCTAAATACTCAAAACAAGAAAAGCTATATTGTCTCCACATCATAGAAAAGTCTTATTTGGCACAGACACTCGTGCAGTTATTATAAAGAGGCATGAATACACTATACACTACATACAATTAAACAGCAGTACTGTGCTGTTTGAGGGTGCATGCTGATGCAAAGAAAAGCTAGCAGGAAGAAAGAGAAAGACAACAAACGATGACTGCAGCAGCACATGAAAAAGCATAATTCATGCAAGCCTTGATTCCCCTCTCAGCATGCGTCTGTACCTCAGAGCTTTTGCCCCAAAAACTGCTTCTGATTAGACTGAGATACTCAGAAAGAGCAGCTTAGAGAATCACTGGCATTGAATTATATGTCAAACCTGACACCGCATGAATTTCAACAAATAAATAAAAGGGGGAGTACATGCATAAAAACAAGGGTAAGGAAGCTGGGACGATTTGACCCAATTTGGATTGATAATCATTCACAATCAGTAACCCAATGGTGCTGGATTGGGAATGTGGACGCAAAAGAGAGAGAGATCATCATAATTGTTATATTTAAATTTCTAAAAACACCAGAGTGAATGTAATGTGTAAAGTCTAAGTACAAATCAATGCAAAAAAAAAAAAAAAAAATTAATGGATTATTAATGCTATTAATTAACATGGAAGTCAGTGGCATGTTATATATTTTGCTGTGGCACATAAAACACACACACATGCATAGGTAGTGTGGCAGTGCAGTGGCCACTGGCTGAGCTCAATTCCTGTAGAGAGTGAATCGTAAGGTCAGGTGAGGTGCTGCACTGAGTCAGAGTGTGTGTGTGTCACTTTGCATTACATTATCTGGGCAGTGATACACTAGTTATGCACTACAGTGGTGAACCATACCTCACATCACAGTCAACACCAGGTCATGCTCACTCAGATCTCACCACTCAAGTCATTCTGCATGACAACTGTAGCACATTAAGGATCAGAGAGTGAGATCTGGAACATCTAAAACTGATCATCCTAAATGTTCACCACCACCTTCAATAATGTATTGGAAGTATTCAACATTTTGCATTGACTGACATTTTTTATTGACTGACATATTAATTCAGACAGTGGGCTGACCTGCAGGGACATAGATAGGCTGTCTCTCTGGATAATGCTGCCCTCATATTTTAATGACTGTGAGGTAGAACATCTGACACATTTGGAAGGGGTCACACTTATCCTCAGAGAACACTTATACCAGTTAAGGGTTGCACCAGCTATAATCTTACTTAAACTGATGCATTAAAAATAACTCTGTTAGCGTTGTGTTTTTGATGCATCAAATTGATTAAAAGAGACAGTAAAGACAACCAGTCACACACATGAGATCACAGCAATATTTGTGGACAGCAACAATCTAATCTATTCCCAATGAACCAAGTCCTGCCAAAATAGTTTCTCATTCGAGAACCCGTTTTTCTCTAGCCTGACTTCGTCATACTCGTATTCTAGTCAGAATGTGAGTCTTATGCAGCTTCATGGGGCTTTGATTATGAAACGTGTCTTAACCAAACCAGGAAAAAACAACAACTCTGCACTCAATTGGATAGACCTACAACCAATCAGAGCAACACAGTAAGTGACATATGTTGAGCTACGCATAATTGTCAACAGGACTCAAATGCTTTTAACCCTTTAATGCTTTAAGTTAATGTAAGATATGATTTCAAATTTTGTATTTATTTTTTGTTAAACTGTGTTGAGCCTTTCATTTCATATTTTTACGCACTGTAGAAATAATACATTTGCCTTGGTTCTTTATATAATTTTGTATTCGAAAAAAAAAAAAAACAGAACTTCACTGCACGCACACTGGAAGAAGTAGGAAAATAATGAGTGTTGCTTATTTTACTAGGTCTTACATGAGTGCAATAAAAGGACAAACCACAATGACCACAGGGTTTTCATTACATCCCATCTTTTTAGCGACCATCGGAGCCAGCTGATAAATTGCTGAATCCCGTAGGAAGGCTGCAAACACATCTTTCCAACTGACAAATGCCTTGATTGTAGGTCTCTGTTCGTCTTTTAAAATTAATGCGCTGTCGATTTATTTTAACAGACGTGATAGCGGAATCTATAAATTACAATTCTCCAGCTGCAGTCATGTTTTAGGGAAACCAGTTCAACCCAAGCGCTCTTTGATTACGTAATGATTACGTAACTGCAGATCATCTGTTCATCATCGTATAAAGCCCGCCCTGGCAATTTGATTGGCCCGACTATAATTACTCCTCAATGGATCAGTCCAGACCTGAACTTCTCAACCAAAAAATGAAAAGGGGGCGGGGTTTGGGCTGGCATCCATCACAAAAGGTAAGAAAAGTTAACTCATGACAAACATCTGTCTCATAATTCCCATTTAAGCAACAGCTAAGCGAAGTATCTTATGCACAGCTGGGTTAACAGATCCCTGAACGCAAAACCACAAAGCTCTTTTCTACATACATAGCGCAAGAGCATTTAATGCACAGTACTCAATCATCTTACTGCCGTTTGCTTGGATATACTCTGTTGAGAATCCCAAATGTAAGTGAGATTCCAAAAATATCAAAAATCCATATTCTTTCAGGCCCAGGAGAAAATCTGTATCTAGCAGAAGCCCCACAATAGCAAGGTAAGTTCATATCTGAGAGGAGCCAAGTGTCTCCAATCCTCTATCAAGCCATACTGTCCATTAACACACATCAGCAGTTAAAAAAAAAGTCTAATTAAGAGGGAAAGAAAGTAGGTCTCCAGGCCTCAATGTCCCTCTGATTGAGGCCAACCATCCCTCAGAGACATTAAAGCACCAATCATGTGCCATCTAATCGAGACGTGAAACTTTCCGTCCCCAAAGTTAGAAGCATAGATCCAGATCAGCCAGGCCCTCTGGTCATTCATTACCACACAACACTAGGTCAGTATGTTGCTCCTCTTGCAACCTTCTGATCTTCCTGACCAGGCCTCTTTTTAGACATGAAGAAGCCTCATTCAGCATCTGTCACAGACTCCATTTATATCGCACCAGCTCAATGCAAATTAACACCGTCTTTCCAGGCCCAGGCCCAACACCCTAATGGCGCTTTTCCACTGCTGGCATGGCTCGCTACGGCTCGGTACGGTTCGGCTCGGCACAGCACGGTTTGACTCACCTTGCTTTTCCACTGCGCGGTACGACTCGGCTCAGCACGGTTCGCTTTAGCTCACAGTTAGTTAGTACCGCTACTACTGTAAGTGGGTGGGATTATAGTCTGACCGTTAACGTTTATCCGCTCCTTGGCAACCAGCGAGAGGAACATCTGCACTTTGTCCACTGACAACGATTTAAGTTTTAAAGTTTTAAAACAGGTGCTTCAGCGGTGGCTGTTACTGGCCATTTAAATCTAGCAATGTTTGATGTCTCGCAAATACAGTGATGCTGGTAGTGACGATTCTGTCTGACTCTGACCAATCAGTGATGTGCAGTGTGTTCACAACATTTTAGTATCAGTACGGTACGCTTGGAACCTCAACAGAGGGGGTACAATTTAAAGCGAGCCGAAGCATGCCATACTGTACCGTACCATGCAGTGGAAAGGCGCCACAAGTGAGCTGTACCGAGCCGTACTGTACCATGTGGTGGAAAAGCACCAAAGCGTACCGTACCAAACCGTGCCGTACCATACCATGCAGTGGAAAACCGCCATAATTGACCACTTTCAAAAACTCAACCTGGATATTCTTTTACCTGACAGATGAACAAAACCAAACAAGACTCCTCAATTGCTCAGTTCAGTGTGCAAGATCACATCAGTAATGTTGATGTGCACATTTTTCGTTTTAACACTACAGAGAACTCACATTAACATATTAACCTTCCACTCACGTCTTAACACTCTTCAGCGTCAGAAAGAATTTCCAACTCTAAACCATCATAAGGCTGTGGGTTTGATGCTTTCCAGATGGAAACTCAAAGCAAAGGACTAAGCATTGAGAATTTAAAGGCGTTATTGGATTGTTTTTTGTTTTTTTTTTAAGGTGAATGCTGGGTGAACCTTTTTCATTAGCTGGTCTAGTAGCAATTTGAGCTATGCTGTAATGCAGATAATCGGGCATGTTGGCTTAGTTTATGGCTTTCACTTCAAAGCTTCTGATCACCTGCTTTAACGTGAACCGAAACAGACGATTGGCCCCGAGGTGCAAGACAAAATCCAGCAGGCCAATCAGCGCAGCTGTTAACTATGGTGTAGTAATGGAGGATGATTGGAAATAGCTGGGCTGTGGGCCAATGACAGGATCTGGGTTTGATTAGCAAGCACTTACCCAGCCCTCCTGAGGTTGAAGGGAGAATGAAGCAGACACAGGGGAAGGAATATTTACTCTAAAGGGAAGTTCTTGGCAAAGGACACTGCTATGGCTAAAAATACTCCAACGCCACTGCCGACACCAGATGTCCTTTTCATTAAAAAAATAAAAAGGTATGGGGGGAAAAAATAGACTAGAAGTTTTAGCCAAACAAGAATTTCATAGCACAACCTCACCCCTGCCAATTTTTTGGCTTTCCACCGTTGAACTTTTTTTAATCTGCTCTTGGATCAATCCACCCCAACTTGCTCACATTTTCTTTTTTTGTTCCGGCTCTTTCGGATATTTGCCAAAGTATTTCAGGAAACAAAATGACCTCATGGTTGACGGATCCATGTACAGTAGGCGGTAAAAACAGCACTCGGAAGACATGAGCTCACCAGCACTAAACAATACAAACGCTCACTCATTTGAGCTGTTGCCATAGTGCACAGTCTAAAATTTCTATTTTTTTTACCCCTTCCCACAGTCTTTGGAGATAAGGAAGAATAACGTTTCATCAATGTGGATAGTGTGAATTGCTGACGTTCTTGAGAGGAAGATCAGAGTTTCCCTTTGAACATGAACCTTTTTACTAGGGCACGAGGCCGGTAAAATACCGGTGTGCCCCAGTAAAATATTTCTAAAAAATTCCTTCCCCTAATAATATTTAATTTATTCTTTATTGTATGTGCACTTGTGCAGCTTGATTACTGATGGGGGACCTTTGCCGCAGTAACGACGAAAGGTTAAAAACGCCCTGGAAATAATATCTCTGACTGTTTATTATTATGTAAAATTACTTTAGAAGCTGCTATTAATATGAATATGCAAGAAAATTAAGAAATCCCAAGGCTTTTGTTATTAATGAATAAAAAAAGCAAAATAGCAGTATGTTCAATGAATCATTTACACTATACTTTCCCACAACAATGCAAATTACAAAGATAGGTTTTGCTGTACTGAGCCAAAAATGATATTCAGAACCAATGTCAGATGGTCAAACATTTATCTTTGCTATATGTTTTCACAGGTCACAGTTCACCAAACCTAAACTTTGGTAATCTGTAATAAATTATACTTCTTGCACTCCAGCAGACTGTAAAGTGAGCTCACAGTTATAATAATGTACTCAAGGGTTAAACCACCTGAAACATCACAGCCACGAATCCACTCTGATGTGCGGTAGTTTTTCTTTTTGTTGTCTTGATTGCATTCCTGAAATTACAAAGTTCCTGATACAACTGAGCATGATTATAAGTATTATAAAGCATTCAAGAGATAAAGAATTTTGGTGGAAATCTCACCCAATCTCTAGGGACAGAAAATGACTAAATGACTAGGATGTGACCCACTGATGTTTCATAGCAAGTTTCCTGATGCACAGATAATGACCGAGGAATGGTGTTGAGATGAGATCAGGAAAGGCTGTGTATGCTATATGCATGGGAATGAGAAAAGAGGAAGTGTGTTTCTGCATCTATCAGGAGAAGTGCTGACGGGATGGAAAGAGAAAGGCCCAAAGACAGTCTCCAGGGCAAGAGAGGCCAAACCAGGGGTCAAGGTTTGGATGGTCATCTCTAGCAGTCAGTCGTGTCTGGTTGATGCTGAAACTACATCATTAAGTCATGTTGGAAAATTACATCAGTTCCAGAATAATCAGTCACATGGCATTTATGGCTCAGCTGACAGGCTCAAAAAAGTGTTTCCAAAAGCAGCTTCCAATTCACATATTTTTAAGGCTGAAGAGACCAGCCAAGCAACTGCCATTGAGATGAATGGGACACTAATGGATAGCTTTTACCAACTATATTAGAACTCCCTGGGCAGAAGCCTCTAGACTACACATAGGGAGAGCAGCTCTGAGAAGGAAGAAAAAGAAGCCAAAACCTGTTTTACTCTTCCTTTAACTAGATCCTCATGATATACTGCCAGGCAGGGGGGTTAACACATGAAGCATTCAAATATTATTGAACTTAATGGTAATAAGTTACATCTCATATGGGTTATTATTATTATTCACTTTTAAAAATATTCTGTGTGCCATGAAACTGTAATGGAGCCCTATTGATTGATTGATTGATTGATTGATTGATTGATTGATTGATTGATTGATTGATTGATTGATTGATTGATTGATTGATTTAACCAGGAACGTCCCGTTGAAATACAGTATCTCCTCTACCAGTGAGTCTTGGACAAGATCATGGAAAAAACAAAAAGTAGATAGAAGTACATATAACCACACAATAAACAATTGCAACACCAAAATCGAATACAGTGATGAGCAATTCATCAGCTAACAGGGAACTTTCTCAACACTTGAGCTAAGGTTCTCTCAGTTATGAATATACATTATTGCAGTAAAGTTCATAGTTTGTTCAAAGTTATCTGGTCTTTAATAATGTTCTGAAAATGTTAGCCCAAAACATTATTTATATATCATTCATGGATTTTTTTTTTCTCTGAAAAATGTAAAGACGTTTTTTAAATGTTACTACTTGTTTCAGAACATTCAAAACATTAGGGAGTAAAGTTCTCATCTTACAAAATTATATTGGAATGTATGAAAAATGTAATTAAAAAAATAAAATAAAATACAAACAACTGGATGTTTTGAATGTTCAGAAAACGTTCATAAATAACTTTATCATAATTTAATGGGTATAGAAAAATGTTTGAAGAATATATTTTTAGTTTTAGTGTACAGAACAATCAAATAATCTACAAAAATCATTACATAAATCAATATAATGCTACAACACTGCAACTGTCTACATGATCAGTGGAGAATTGTATGTGACTGTGTGTTAACGCACATGGATATGCATGCCTCTTTCACACGTGCCGTCTACCTCTAAACCTGATGTCTGCAATATTACGCACCATCTGCTGAGCTTTGCCCCATACACACAGGCGTATAAAAGTAGAGGCATGCCAGGTCTCATAAAAACTCGGTCTGTGTGTCGCAGTAACAAAGAGGATTACATGCTCGACCACAGACATACACGCACACAAATACACACACAGTAGTGCTATAATATCCACTAACTACTGTTTTAGATCTGCTATAATCCCACTTTAACTGACTGTGGTGATCTAACCACTAACCCAAGGGCATTTTACATACACACAATCAACATACTGATGCATGATCTAGTCAGTTTATCAGTGTCTTCATGAAAACATTATTTCATTCAGAAAACTCTCAAAATAGCCTAACTATAAATACACCCATCAATACGCCATCTCACATTCTCTCTCTCACACACACATACAGCTGTAGCTGTTAAGATTTTTGCCATATCAGTGTCACAGGCTATATAAAAGCAGAAACAGATTCATCATTCAATAAATGCAATCATTCAATAAAACTCAATCTATAGAATATATTAAAGGTGCTATATGGAACTTTTCGTTTAAAATGAATCCCTTTTTATTGCCTGTGTGTGAAGGGTTTTTAATCACATATTACAAGGATCCACTTGTCAGGTTTTGCTATTAGCTCTGAAGGCCAGTATTCCTATTTTTATGTGAAGTCTCTGGGTCGGATTTTCTGCGAAATCCATCGGATGCGACATGCATGTGCACTCCCAAGCCTCTCTCCTTTTTATATACAGTCTATGCGACGACACTGCAGAGAAGGGCATGGAGTCTGATAACACCAGAAAATGACCTGCCTCCAGCACAACACAGACTCCAACACAAACTCCACATAAATATAAAAAACAAAACAAAAATGTATCTGCTGAAGCTCGTCAGGCCAAACGTGAATCGGATCGACTTAGGACAAAGAGCGTTTGAATTATGGAGAGACCTCCGCTATTTTTATTTTGATAAATTACAAGTTTTCAGATATGCTAAAATAATGGTAAACTATAATGAAATCCAGTAGCAAGGTAAACTACAACATACATGAGACATGAAATGAATACAAAAGACTGTTCCAGGATAACAAAAAGTAGGTGCTTTATGATGTAACTTTTATTTCATATACTAGATTTACTGTCTAACGTCACTCATCCACTACTATCATGTTGTTTATAGCTAATACACATTTCCAGACACATTCAGTACAGTAAAGTTACTTACTACGATCTTACCACTGAAATTTTTCAGTCTAGTTCACTAACCGTTTTCGTTGTCAAATTATACATTAACCTATGTTGACATTTCTGATTGTGAAAGATACATGAATAGTTAGTGAAATGCCTTATGCCCTATGCAACATTACATTTGCGCCACAAATGTAATGTTATCATGGTAAGAGCATGGAGCATTAGTTCAACATCAAGCTGATAAAAATAAGTAGCCTATTATTGTAAGGTTGCAGTGGGAGTTTACATGAGTTTCCAGAATGTTGTGTGATGCTTTCTCCGGCCGTGTACCGTGAGTGTTCGCTCTTGTGTTCGAGACCGAGTACTTCGCAAGAGCACGAGCACTCTTGTAAAAATTGGTTCCAATCTGAAACATCACCGATAGAGGCCACTAAAAGATACATACATACTGTATAGCACCTTTAAACAATTTTGTAAATAACTCATAAAAATCATTGTCTAGTGAGATTAAAAATGGGGCATACAAAAAATATGTTTCACATAAAGTTTTAAAGGGATACTCCAGCCCATTCTCATCCTTTAACGTCATATAAAACGCTATATGCAAAAAACGGCATTATACTACGCACATGGCACCCTTTATCGTTAATATAACACGCGAACCCAAGACGTTATAAATCCTTTAGCGTGAATATGACACGCACACCCTACCCCACACCTAAACTTAGCCCTCACAGCACGTGTTATATTAACGATAACGGGTGCCATGTGCGTAGTATAGCGCCGTTTTGTCATATAGCGTTCTATATGACGTTAAAGGATGAGAATGCGTTGAATACTCCACCCAGAAATGAAAATTCTGTCATCATTTACTCACCCTCAAGTTGTTTCAAACCTGTATGAGTTTCTTTCTTCTGCTGAACACAAAGGAATATATTTTGAAGAACGATTGGAACCAAACTGTTCTGGTGAACCATTGACTTCCATAGTATTTACTTGGGTGGAGTATCCATTTAAAACCTGTGTAGATTAGAATTGAACAGAATAGATCGGAGTAATTATGTTCTTAAACGTTTTGTGCCGTTAGATCACCACAAAAAATAAAAAAATAAAATGTATGTTGCTTTATACAGAATTTGTTTGATTGTTCAGAAGAATAATATCAAATTATGTTATCAAATTATGTTATTAAAGCAATTGTTAATAACATGATCTCTTCAAGTAAACAAAAAGTTCCTGTCAGTGAGTTCATTACAGAGAGCAGAACAGAATTCTGGGTATTTTAGGCATTCCAAACACTCCACAGGGTTAATGGGATCCTCACAACTCCTTACATTTTTGGGAAATCCTAGATGTCTGCAAAGCAAGTACTGTAGGAATCTTTGAATCAGTGTTACAAGACAAGAGTCCAAACAGGATCTAATAACAAGGGAAAAATGTAAGTCTCCAGCCTGCTCTATATCAAAAGAAAATAAATTGTGACAATGAATGTAATAAGAAACTGAAGAATATGCATCAGATATTTTATGTGAAAGAAGAGGTGGCAGTTGATAAATAAGTAGAAAAAGACAAAAAAAAGACATTCATCATAAGTTTGGTCTGGGAAAATGGTGAGACTCCAACATGTTGCCAACTGCTGCCATTTTGTGTAAATTTAGCATCATTTCAGCATGAGATTTAAACACTTTTCCCTCTGTCATGGGTCCAGATTTCCCTCTTTCGCTGGGTGGACAGGCTCCCTGAGAATGGCTTTGCTAATAGCAATCCCATCTGGCTGAGCTCCAGCCCTCCTTTTTCTACAGGCTGTGGGAAAAAGTGTCCGGCACTGCAGAGCTCTGTAATCATTTCACCAGGAATGAAAACACAGAGCCCTTGCTGACCTTTTCCGTGTCCAGCGTTTCAAACATGACAAGACAATGGTAACAAACTAGACAAACACACACCAATAGCCAAGAAGACCATTCACAGGAAAACTTTAGGGACACAAATTCTGCACCAATAGTGTGCTCCATGCACATCCAGGGGAGACTGAGAGATTCAGAGTGAAAAGAGCTGCCAAACTCTAACCTCTCCCACTCTCTCTAGGCCTAATCGGTATCCAAAGTTTCCATGTTTATGGGGATATTCCATAGACAATGATTATTATACTGTACAAACTGTATATTCTACTCCATCACCCAAACCCCAAAACCTACCCGGCATCTCATAAAACTTCCTGCAATTTTACATTTTCAAAAAATTATCATTCTATATGATTTATGGCCAGTTTTCCTCATGGAGACCAAAAAAGGTCCCAACAAGGACAATGATTTTGAATAAAGCCATCTTTGTAGAGACATTTTGTCCCCATAATGTAGTCATTTTCTGTTTTAGATGTATTTTGGCCACTGTCCATACACATAATACTTGAAGCTTCAAGTATTCCAGTGGTGTTTGTGCATTACAGATGTCTATTTCTAGACATGAACACATGCAGCAAAATGAAGTACTTTGTATAACAAAGATATGCAAACACAAAAAGACAGCAAATCCCAAATCAGGATTTTGCAGAGGTGATTGCCATGCCATCACACACAAAGGAGTCAGACCAACAGAAATAGAAATGATATACAGTGAGAGACGGAGAGATACGGGTAAGATCAGATCGAAACAACAGGAAAAGTAAAATATAACAACAGACATATTCAAAAGAGAGAGAAGTTTCCCAAAGACAAAAAGAGAAGCACTATAAACATCCTTCTTCCACTGGAAACAAGAGAAAGTGGACAGGAAAGAGACCATAAAAGATTGAGAGAGCAGAACATGTAATTACAGTACAGCCACTTCACATATCCATCAATAAACCTGTCAATGTCTACTCATTTTTTCTCCATTCATGCTCTAATAATCTCATTATTCCGATCTATATTCATTCTCTCTGTACATCAGACCCTGTCATCTCTCAATCACATGGTGCACACTGCGAATGTGGTGTGTGGACTACGTGGATGGTTAGTTCAGTATTTTACACTTAAAGCCCTGTTCTAAGATCGTTTCTGATGAAATAGAACGGTTAAGATTGAAATTTGGACAACTGATGCTGTCCCGAGAATTTTAGGTTTCTGTCTTAGCTGTGTTTTTTTAAGACGATAAGACGACGCTTCAAGACATTCTTTGACTGTCTGGGGTGCTGGGGTAGGGCGTAGAAACATATGACACACCTTATTGCGCTGGATTGACGTCTACATGTAAGTGAGGAGAACACACAAGGGTGCAGTGCAGACAAAGCAGAGGTAGATCAAAAGCTCCCTGGATTGACATATTCAGATCGTGGATGGCATAGCAGAGAAGGAGACATAAAGACAGAGAGAGAGAGAGAGAGAGAGAGAGAGAGAGAGAGAGAGAGAGAGAGAGAGAGAGAGAGAGAGAGAGAGAGAGAGAGAGAGAGAGAGAGAGAGAGAGAGAGAGAGAGAGAGAGAGAGAGAGAGAGAGAGAGAGAGAGAATGGCAGTGTAGGGTTAATGAAATGTGTGATGATAGCACCAGCTGAGCCAGCAGTAGAGCCTGTAGAGGTAGATCACGCCTGAATGCTGATTCTTAATAGCAGGGATTATGCACAGTCCGGCCTGGGCTCACCCACTGATCACCCTACAACACTCATGCTCCACATACACACAGGTGAAAACACACACATTCTGAAAACAACACATATCACACTCATCATTATCATAGATTATGCAATCTATGATTTCGTTATCAGTGAACTGGACTCATAGACAATTGTTAGGTTTTTCTAGGCAGTTTTTCCTGTAAATTCCATGGCGAAATTACACAAAAGGCATAGACACAAATTTCACTGGCACTAAAAAAATTTAAAAAAAAATACACATTTACTGATCTCTGAGCTAGAGAGAAACAGCACCTCCTCAATCGTTGGATGAGAAAATAACTGAAAATACAACAAACTAAATAAAACAAAGATTACAAAACACAAGGTGAAATTCTTCCAAATGGAGGCAGTGTCTATATTACTTCCTTAGAATTCTATGTATTCTCAAGGTGTGTTCACAACATGAATGTTTGGAACGAAAATTCGGTCTGATTTTAGTATGCAATTTGTTTGTTTAGATAAGCTGTTCCGGGCATGTGACCAAAAAAAGCAAATCTTATTGGTTGGCCAGTTTTTTTTCCCCTCTTCTAAATCAGTCATATTGCCACATGTAAATGTTTGTGTCAGTCTAAACAGACACATTAACAGCTATTCATTCAAATAAAATGTTTATTGTGCTGAATTTTCACATTTGTACATGTAATGGACATTTGTACTGGTGTTAACAGGCCTTTATAAAGGTCTAAGGCCCCATCTACACTACTACGTTTTAGTTTAGAAATGGAGACCTTTTGCTACGTGTGCACCTCCCACCCAGACTGAAACGACAAAAACGAAGACCTAAAAAGGAGAAGTTTAGAAACGCCAACCCGTTTTACATTTTGAATCTCCGGAGAGCATTTTTGTGAAAACGGGTCAAAACGGAGGACTTTAGAAATGATGACGCAGAGCCTCACACTCGGCTCTTTGATTGGTTGTCATCAGTTATGTCGTATCCTTTTCCCTGATTCGTCAGCCACCCATCCCATGACCCTTCCTTGGGAAGAAAACATACAACAACAGCCTTGACTACCAGTTACGTTAGTGACTGCAACATGGATAACGAATTACAAGCTTTACTGACTTTGATGTCTTTGCTAGCAGCAGTTGAGCAAGTAAATTCTGCATTTTACAATGCTAAAACTGCCTACATGCACCGGAGGCAAGTTATTATTTGAAATATCTGTGAAAATTCCCATGTGCAGCGTGGGACCATACAGTACATGGAGGGTAGCTCTTTGCAGAGCTAACTTAGCTACTTTCTTCTTCGTCATATCTGAGGAATAGTCAATCTGTGTCCTGTTTACACTGGCACTTGCATGCCACATTCATAGGTGAATGGTCACATTTTCAGTCATTTTAATGTGGATGGAGATCAATTCTAATACTGAGCTAAAACGCTGGTGTGGACGGAGATTGTATTTGTTTTAATTCTCCGTTTCTAAACTAAAACACAGTAATGTGGATGGGGCCTAAAAGTGTGCATGTGAAAGGACAAAGGAGCATAACAAAATATAGGTGAAAACAGTCACGACAAGGCATGCAGTGCCTCCTTAGCACCGTGTTTGGATGATTAGCCTATCAATACAATTTTGGTCATCTTTTATGTTCAAAAACATTCACAAATGAGCCAGAATGGATCAAACTGGAAGAAATGCATGGAGATGTTGAAAATGTATCTTACTTCCCATGTTGCCAGATCAGCAAATACAAAGAGTCCTTGAGAACAATCATTTGACTGAATAAGAGCAAATGGCTTTTAATATATGATTTGGCAACTAACCCTTCATTTTGTGCTAGTCCTTGCCGAGAAAAAAAAAAAGGTCATGAGACAACAACAAGGTCAAATTCATTGGGACTACCTGAAATGTATGAACCTGAAATGTATCCTACCTTTTGTATAATTCAACCAAAATTAAGAACTGTGCTTCTGCAGCTTCATTTTATTTTATGCTGTTTTTGGGCTGGAAGTTATATGCAGCTCTACAGTATATTTTACATCTCCAACGATCAAGGAACTCTCCTTATGATCTGACCCATTTAAGTTAAATGTAAACAGAGTCTGATACAATGTCTCCATACATATGCACTGACTTCACACTGGTTCAAATTAAAGGTATAATTCACCCAATAATGACAATTCTGTCATCAAAGAAAGTGAGAAAGACAGTAATGGTGGACTCATCAGAGAACAATGCATGTTTACCATTGTCCATAGCCAAGGTTTGCACTGTTGACACCAATGAAACTGACATTTGGGCATTGGCTTGATTAACCAAAGGTTTGGCATTAGCAGTACAGCCTGTTCTATTGCTCTGCTAATCCAACCTTCACACTCTGCTCTTACTGATGGAATGTAAAATTAGAGATGATTGGCCACCAGGGCACGTATACATAGGCCATTCATATACTGGCCAGTGTTTCAGTTTCATTGTCCAACCCCTGTATGTTTCAGTGTTTTTTGGGGGGTTTTTTTAATGTCAATGTATACAGATGCAAACCCTTAAGTGAGGAGTCTTTCAAGAAAATGCTTTTCATCTAAAGCCAATCTCATCTGAACTCTCTTAAAAGCTGAGAGTTTCTCTCGAGTGGAAAACTAGGTCATCTCCACCTCTCTGAGTCAGCCATTTGTTTTTGAGAATGTGCTACAAAAACAACATTATTGTCTTTAATTAAGCTGCGTTCACAATGCTCATCTATTTGGTTCTCTTCCTCCCTCTGCACCCCCCCATCCCCCCCCCCCTCGCTCTCTCCCTCACTCTCTAGCCTCTCTTTAGGACACTTCCTTGTGTCACAGGCTCTCTTTGTGCCTGCAGCCAGCAGCATGTACGTGGGAAGCGGCAGAAACTAGACTCCGCTGCCAAGGCAAGTCTCCCGTCTTCTTAATGAGAGCGGTGGGTATGTGTGTGTGAGCGCATGGGAGTATATGTGCTAGACAGAGAATCTGTTACTAATGACGAAAGATACAGCCTCTTCACAGTTCGCCCACACTGTAAATCCTGATTCAGATTCATCTCAGTCTTCACCTACAGCTTTAAGGTTTGAGCTTGTATCCTCTGTTGAACCCTTGCAATCGTTTAATACTGTAAAAAAACCTCTAAAACAGCTTGTGGCAACAAGCAGCTTTGCATGTAGCCTACCATGTTACTCTTTGCCACTCTGCAAACACTGTAAATGACTGCAACATTTTTCCCAGTTTCTTAGCAACACTATAAGCAACAGGGGCACATCTCTCTCTGTTGCTAGGCAACAATGCAGCGATCGTCCTTCCTTTTTGCAATGAGCTGGCTGGTGGTGAGGTATAAAGTCTACCTGTGTGTTATGTGCCACAGCACTACATCCAGTGTTTCACATTAGCTTGGGGAAAAAACAGTCGACATCCTGTGGTAAATGCCAAGAGCACCAAAAAGCCCACACTCTCCCATATGGATTAGTCTGTTATTACAAGGGTCTGGACATATTGAGCTGTCAGAACCAATCAGAAGATAGGAATTAAGGAAAAGCAGAAAAAGATGATAGAGTTACATGAGGGAGAGCCGACATGATCTCTCTAGATGCTATTACTTGCATTGGGCACAGGAACTTATGTTTTGATTAATATAATCCATACACAGCAGTCTTTCGATCAGTTTTTGACATCTCTATCAGCTTCAGAATAGCTTTATGAATCCTCTCAGAGGACAAGAGCTGGAGGGTCTACACAGGATCCTATCTTAATTAGGTCTATAACTCAAACCACTGTTAATATTTAATTGCCATTAAGGCAAAATCGAGTATTGTGCATGCTGTTTCAGAGCATGTAAATGTACGGATGTAAATGTACCGTCACGCCCGTAAATAAAAAAAAAAAAAAACACAAGAGAAATGGATCCAAATGCAGATTCCTTAATAAAATAATAACCAAAGTAGATTACAAAAGGACATGAAAACCAAAACTGTGCACATGTAAGCTTAAGGACAAAACCTAACAATAAACACAGGAAACACTATACGCATGGGTTATTAGACTATCAGCGGAGCAGGAAACATGAATAAAACTACAAACTAAGACTACAAAACAAAAGCACACTCTAAACCAGTAGTTCTCTAACTGTTTTGGTCAAGCCCCCCTTTTTATACCTTCCAAAACCCACCCCACTTCTGATGACCAAATAATTTCACTAAAAAGTATGAGTAACAATCTGTTACTCAAAACAATTGCGAACCAATATTTGCAATTGTGAAGTGTCCAATATTTTTTCTATTTTCTTCTTTTTTCTATGTCTTTCGAAAAAGAGTAGGGGTGTAACCCCAGCATCCAGGCCAAATTTGCCCCTTGGCCTCTGTCCATTATGGCCTCCTAATCATCCCTATATAGCTTACTAATTGGCTTCATCACACCAATAAGCTGGTGTGTGTGCGGCATTCTGGTGCAATATGGCTGCCGTCGCATCATCCAGGTATGGATGCAGCACATTGGTGGTGGTTGAGGAGATTCCCCCCTTCCATATGTGAAGCGCTTTGAGGTCTCAGAAAAAGTGCTATATAAATGTAACAAATTATTAAAGTTGTAAAGCAAGTTTTTTAAAACTTTTACGGTATGCATGTTTACATACAAAAATAAGCTGCGCGGTGGAATTCAAAAATGCCTTTTGTGTGAACTGGTATTTAGGTAATATCACAGAGGCAGTACACAGTGCTGTTCCTAAGACCAACAGCAAAACTGCAAGTGTGATATTGCTTATACACAATAGTTCAATAAGCAATAAGTTACAGTTTGTCTTGATTGCTTACACACAATTCACGAAACAAATTATCATTTTCTCACAACTATAAACACAATCTCAAAGAAATCATCTACCAGTTTGTACAAACCTCAAATTTCCACTGCCAGTCAAAAACATATTTTCTTTTGTCAAAATCAAACTTTGGCCTCAGATGACACAAAACAACTACTTAAATGTTTACAGATGGAGTGTGAAAACAAGTAAAATGTGTTAAACGTTTTGAGAAACATGTCTTTATTTCGAAAATTGAATGAATGGTTTAGGAAATTTGGCCAACTGAATCGGTTATAGTATGTTAGCAATTAAGAAAAACTGTAGTAAATTACTTTGAAAGTTACTCTGTCCAGTTTTGCCTGTCCAACAAAACGGTTCCAAATCCACTGCAGAATCATCTCTGACACCTAGCAAAGCCCAGTAGTGATGTTTTGTTCCTGAATGAATCAGTATTTTTTCAATGAGCGAATGAATCAATGACTTAGTCATAAAGACTGGTGTAACAATGTAACCTGGAGAAAGGCCATGTTTACCCACAAAACAAACAGAGACAAAGGGAATAAGTTACATTACGTCCAGTCAAATTTTAGGTCCAGAAATAACTGTTTAAGCAGTTATTTAAGTACTATAGAATGGAGTGAGAAATGAAGGATATAGACCAACGCCACTTTTGCGTCATCGAAGGGTAACGCCCCCTTTTGGGGGAAAACACCTCTATACTGTCTATGGGAAAACAAACGGATTCCCATGAGAACAGAACTTGCACTAGATCTGCAAAGTTTCTTGATAGCAAAAATGGCACAAACTTAAAGAAGCTAACGTTACTGAATACGGGGTTACAGAGGTGTCCCTTTGAAATGGTCGAAAACTGGATTAATGACCCCACACAGCGGCCAAATATGGACTATTCAGACATCTAACGATACCACTATCTTGTGGAATCACCACAAGACTTTTTTATTTCACTTTTTTATTTATTTATTTATCATTTACACACTCACAGTAGCCTATGACAAACTACTAGACGATGAGGCCATGTCACTTGGATCATATTTAACTTGATTTACGCTATAAAAGAATAAGCTGTTAGCAGCTAACGTTACCTTATTAGACTATGTCAATAGCTTAAATCAAGTTAAATATGATCCATTCATCGTCTAGTTTGTCATACTGTGTGTGTTAATGAAAAAAAAGGCTACGTGCTTACTTGGCGATTCCACGAGATAGTGGTATCGTTAGATGTCTGAATAGTCCATATTTGGCCGCTGTGTGGGGTCATTAATCCAGTTTTCGACCATTTCAAAGGGACACCTCTGTAACCCCGTATTCAGTAACGTTAGCTTCTTTAAGTTTGTGCCATTTTTGCTATCAAGAAACTTTGCAGATCTAGTGCGAGTTCTGTTCTCATGGGAATCCGTTTGTTTTCCCATAGACAGTATAGAGGTGTTTTCCCCCAAAAGGGGGCGTTACCCTTCGATAACGCAAAAGTGGCGTTGGTCTATTGCAGCCAAGAGCTTAAAATAAAATCAACAAAAGAATCCAACTTATAGTGCTTGTAAATTACCGATATAAGAAGAAATAAACACTTACAACGAAAAAGAGCGTCCTACTTTCTTGGTGGTCTTTATTACAGTGTGAACAAATGTGTGTTTCTCTTCAAAGAACCTGTTCATGGAAATCTTTATGTCTGGTTTTTAGTTGAGGAGCTAATTTCAAGCATCCTGTATTTTGTTAATAGTGTTTTTTGATTATAAGGTTTTAATGATAGTGTAGTTTGGGATGATGAAGGATTGCTGAGCTGTACAAGTCTCTCAGTAAGAACAGGTGTTCCCTAGAGGAGGTCAGGGTGTGTGTGTGTGTGTGTGTGTGTGTGTGTATTCAGGGAGGTATACATGGAAAGCTGAGTCAGGCTCACCATACTGGCGGGAGGTCCTGCACCATCAAACCGCCCTGTAGAATTAAAGAGCAGCAGTAATTTTCCTGTAATAAGAGAGTGTTGATGGGGAGCACAAAGCCAGTGATGGTTGGTAAGAAGAGATTGTATCTTCTTGCCTTTTTAATACCTTTTCTGGCAGCCGTTGCTATCAAACATATATCACAAGGCTGTGTTGTATGTTGTGTCTTTTCACTTTTCTTTTCTAATCACACAAACCCTCTTATGTCCTTAAGCTGACATTACATTAATAAACAGAGCCTGTATTTTCAAAATATTCAAAACACTCTGTCTTTTCAGACAATGCATCCCTTTATTAAGAAAAGAATAAGCAGCTCTAAAAGAAGATGACATAATAGTGTGTGGCTGTACTGTACTGAAATGGGATCATTCAAGGTCATTGGCTGTCAAAGGCTTGGCTATAGAGAGATAGACTGGCAGACACAGATGGACTTCACTTGATCCTCAGTCATTTAAATGCAGTGTCAGATTATTCTTCCTTGTGACAAAGGAATGTATAGCACTTAGAGTTACTACAATTATAAAAGTTATTCAATTAGAAATGAATTACAAGTGAATGAATTAAAAACTGTACATTTAGCATTCAGAATTGCACCTGCTCCCTTTCATTTGGTTGACACACACACACACACACACACACACACACACACGCGCACACACACACACACACAGACATGCTTTACATTCAAGAAGAAAAACAAATGAGAGAACTAAAGAATGCTATAAATGCTTATTAATCTAAAGATTGCAAAAATATAGGACTACATTCATGAATTATTACATTCGAAATTTTTTGTAACATTGTAAGTCTTGAATTTTTCTGTAATTTCTTAGAAAAAAAAAAAAATATATATATATATTACATTTGAAATAGATTTTTTGTAACGTTGTAAGTCTTGAATTTTTCCGTAATTTCTTAAATATATATATATATATATATATATAAAAATTAAGCTGTGCTTAAAGACCAGTCTAAGTTCTATAAATGCTTTACTATGTTATGTTAATATATTAATATTGAATTAATACATACTGAATAGATAATGTTCATTCTTCCATTTTTATCTAGTAAAGATAAAAAAAAATAGAGTCCGGAAACCCTTAAAAATGCAAAAGTAATACAACATGAGCAAGACAATAACAGGTCAGAAAGAATCGGCTAATTATTAAAATAATTCCATTGCAGTTTTACTCACTGATCATTAATTATTTTTGGAGACCATTCCCATATGTTAAGCACAACTGGTCATACATTGGTGTTTTGTTCTTACACTAAAATGATGGCTAAGGTGCTCCTCGGGTTTCATTTCGGATTATTCATGCTACATATGTGTACCACTTAAAGCAAAATTTACTATCTCTTATTGATATTATAGAGTGTGCTTTGCAAATCTACACTAGACCCTATCAGAAATAGATGTGTTAAGGCGACTGAGAATGTTCCTCTCAGACTGTTTGGCTGGTGTTTGCTTACACGGCCGTGTGAATGGTAACACCCTGCTGCCTACACCAGTCTACTTAAAACATCTGGGGAAATACTAACCCCCATCACACACACAAACACTCAGACACACAAACTGATCCTCCAAATAGCTTGCCGGTTGCTGAGCTGGCAGACTTTTTTTTTTTTAATGTTTCTCATGACTATGAGGGGCAGCCATTTTGCCCCCTGGTGTATGAATCAGATTTATGATGTTCATTATGGTTGCTACTATTCCGCTCATGCAGGCAGGGCAGTAAAACACCAGTATGAAGCGCCGGACGAGCCTTATGCGGCGCGCACACATCTGCAGAACGCCTTTTTTTACAAGCTCCCGTGCCAGGCTTCCAGGACAGACTGTGATCTATCAACATTTATTCCCACCACAGCCAAGAAAAGAGTGGGAAAGAGAGTCTCTGTGTGAGAGACTGAGCGAGAGGAGAAAGAGAGAGTGAGAGGCCGAAAGGAAGATCGAGAGGACAAGCCAAAGCACTTTTTGTTTTGATTCTGGCTCATGAATTAGGGTTTTCACACACACACAGCCAGACTCCCTCCACTGAATCCGTCTAAACAGAACAAGATTATTATCTAGGCCTCCCAATGCTGTGTTCTTTTCCCCTGCCACTTATTGTACACATGTGAAAAAGCCAATAACTTGGCTAAAGCCCCCATTTTCCTTAAAGGAGACATTGTGAGACCATTATCTTAAATGGTTAATGAAAACATTATCATCATTTTGTCATCTAAAACTGTATGACTTTGTATATCACAAAGGAAGATGTTTCTTGACTGGTCTATCTGAACAATTTAACTTAAAGGGGTCCAAATTAACACTGGACCCAAGCGACTTTCAACTGTGTGCAAAAAACCCAACTTTTTTTAAAATAAATGTTTTTATATTTTTAGTTTTAGAATGACATGAGGGTGAGTAAATGATGACATAATTTTAAATTCAGGGTGAACTATCCCTTTTAGTAATTTTATAGCCAATGTGAGAACACAAGAAAAAGTGCTGGTGATAAAGAGAGTTAGCTAGACTCAATCTCAGCAGGAGAAGAGGAGGATGAGTTGAAGGAAGAAGAATAGTAAAGAAAGTAAATGAGAAGCAGATTATAGGCAGTTACTGGCAGGAAGCATCAGTTTCCTCCCTCAGTATAGTGGTGGACCCCCATTGTGAGGATGAAGGCCTGGAGTGTGTTTGTGTGTGTGTGTGTGGTTGTGTTTGTGTGTTTGCTTCCGTTTCGTTGCGGTTCACTGCCATCCCCTCCTCATTGCTTCGTGGCAGTTTGTGGCGCTATGATGGGGAGGGGGTGAAACTTGTCCCAAACATAAACCTTACCAGCTAAACATATGCAATTCATTGGAAAAACGTGCTTGTGGCAATATTTCCGCAAAATAATTTTACATTGCTTTTACTCTTTTTTTGTGTGTGTGATACTGAGTGAAATGTCTAGTGAGTGGCACTAAAAGCACTGTCAGTTTTATCTGGAATAGATGAGCGTGAATCTGGCAAGATTTTATTATATTGGTTGTTGTGCATATTGTGGCAGTTTAGAAATGAAATGTCAGGTGAGTGTCACTAAAAGTTTAATTCTCTATTGTGCTTGAAAATTATGTACCACCAACTCTAAACCCTATCCTAAACCTATCCAACAGTTAGGATTTAATAAAAGCAAAAGTGAGTAAAATGAATTGGTTGAATCAAGCATGCCATTTTAAGTCTTTGAGCTCTTTTCTCATGACTTGTTTCACGAGACTCGTACCTGAGCGCACCGTATCATAAGTGCAATGCTGTACCAGGTGAACTACTAAGAAAGTGTCAGAAAAGCCAGACATTTTGAGCTAATTATGTGATGTAAATGCCACAATGTATTAGTTTGCAAATCATGCACTGTGGTAAAAGTGTTTTGAGTTCATAACATAG
Organism: Pimephales promelas; assembly: GCF_016745375.1. Next base: position 21,349,581 of record NW_024121111.1, read on the forward strand.
TATTTTACAAGAACCATGTGAAATTTCAGTTGGAGCCTGCACTGAATTACATGTATAGGTTTGTGTGTTTTTTGGATTTTACAAAATGTAGGTAGAGACACTTTTTTTTCCCATAAAGCTAGGTTGTAAATATGAGATGCATTTGTATTCTTTTCAGAGTCAGTTTTGATCATTGATATTTCAAAGTAATGGTTAAATAACAACAATAATAATAATGATAATAATAATAGTTCTCAGGGCCCAATTAAAGGGGTGATGAACTGAGAAATCAAAATTTTGACATCTAAGAGGTTATCATATTATAAAAAAATCCTGTAAGTTTCAGAACTGAAAACGTCCTTGTTAGTCCAATAAAAGCTTTTATTGACACCAGGCTCAGCAAACGACTCGTTTTTCAAAGTGAGGAACTATGACGACAAAGAGGATAAAACCCCACCCCGGCAGAAGAAGATCAATGCTTACTTCAACACGGCCGGTTTAGCCCTGCCCACCAATTCGCGCATTACACACAAAACTAAATAACATAGATGCCTACCTCGTGATGACAAACCGGATTAAGCTACCGAGCAATACAGAATATTGTGCAGTGCCTGGTTGTGGAAGAAGACAGTCGCTGCATATGCATCCTCTGGATTCCAATAGGAATGCATGGATAAACTTTATTTTTAATGACGTTCCACTCCAGCTGATGAGGGTAAAACATCGTCTGTCTGTTCGCTTCATTTCACTGAGGATTGTTTTGTCAACAAGACTGAATTTGCAGACCGATTAAGAGTAAAGAACGGTGCTGTGCCGTCCATATTGGATCTGACAGGAATGGTGCAACACACGGACTCTGGGTCGAACAAGTATGGTCGAATCATTCCGGTTGCCATTTTACAACATTGGACGTTTTCAAAACAAACTGATTTCCCCCAAGTGCATCGACGGGTGAGTTGAAACTCATTATAATATGCAATACTGTTATCCACTCACAGCAGTGGGCGTTTACTTCCAAGTCTTCAGTGCGAGATGCCCATAAAAACCGAGCTTTTTTCAGGTAGGCTCAAAACTTGGGTACAAAATAGCCTATTACTTATTCATTTGGATGTTTTTGAATGCAAAAACAAAGCGAACGTCATAAGTTGACCTCAGACAACAACATACTAAAATTTAAAATGCCAGTTCATGACCCCTTTAACGATCTTTGTGGGTCCCACAGATTGTCCGGTGATGGATGTCCCTGCTAGAATGAAACTTCCCAAAAATAAATGTGATGCATGCATTACGATACATCCTCCTTTCAGAGTTCACTTGACTTTTATCATGTTACACGACACCCCAACCGTGCCCTCATATTCTCTCCTTTTGTCTTAAAATATCTTTGAGCAGCCCTGATGTGGTCAAGTTCAACACACTGTCACATCCATAGACTGTCTGCTTGCACTCTCACGCACTCTCTCTCTCTCTCTCTCTCTAAATTGACAAGGAGGTATATTAGAGCTTGGTGGTCATTCTCCTTTTGGCATTCAACAAATTTGACATCAGTCAGGTCACATGATCACTCAGCAGTACGTGACCCCTCCTTCCCATAGAGTGACCTGTGTTTAAGAGCACTCACCTGTGCCATGAGCTAAATTCTCGGGTTATCTAGCCAACTTTTATATACTCCACATCTCCCTAATCCACATTTAGGGCTGCTAAAATAAAATAAAAATAGGTGTTCATATCATTCTGATTTGTATATCTATGAAAGCTGTTGTCATCCTTTCAACTACAGACATTTTAAGTCTATTCTGAGCCAAAGGCTGGATGTGGGCTGATGCATGTCTAAATCACAACAGAAGAAATATCACGGAAAAGCTTGCATATCAAAAAGTGTTAAAGAAGAAACAAGTGATGCGTAGCATAATCTGACCTACATCCAGGACGCTACAAAACTATACCGTCATCAATAATTATACAATCTGTAAATTACTGGCATCTGTCCTTCTCCTTCTGGCAGTGAGTTACTCATCAGTGAACATGAGAATTGGCCAGAAATAAGACATAAAATAATATATTTACTAAGGTTTAAGCATAAAGCAAGTGATGGAAAAAATGTACAAATGGAAATTTATTCAGTATGAGAAGTTAAGATTTGTGGAAATGAATTTTGGAGAATATGAATTTAATTCACAAAGAGATATATGCAATCTTGAGAAAAATGCACATTTTTGAACACTGCATGAGACAAAAGTACATTTATCTGTAAAAATGTGTGTAATAAAATGCCTCACTTTCTTCTAACCACGTTCGTCTATTTAATGCTCCTTTTGTTTATTGTTCTCACTCACTTTCCTTTTGCACCCCAACAGCCTCTATCTGAAGCTTGTGTCACAAGTGGGATTGGATGCGATCCTTCTTGCCTTTATAAGGCATCCGGGAAGGCTCCCAGCTCCGTCAGCTCATTAAAAACACAACATGCCCACACGCACCCATAATAACGCAGATCATCATACTCCTTCAAACACAGTCTTTACCTCAGGCAAGCCACGAGACAAGATGAAATGAGAAAATCCCCCAACCAAGAGAAAAAAAGCCCAAAACAGTAATATGATCATAATGAGGCTGGTGGTTTATTTCCAAACAACTCTTTTTCATCAGCTGATTCCCCTTGAAGATCTTGACTCTTTCAAATCATTAATGAACCATCATGCCGAAAATATCCAAAAACACTCTGCAGCTATGAACCACGTCTTTCTTCCCTCTCATGTATCCATTATACCAATCTGTTTATTTCTGTCATGTGAACATACTGTTCAAAACTCACCAGAGATAAAGATGAATAATGCAGTTGTGTTTAATTATTTGCTGATAAAGTTAGTTACGCTTTTGTCTTACATGCACACAAATGCAAAAATGAACACAAATACACCCTCACATACCATCATCAGCCAAATGAGAGCATTAAATCTAGAGGGTCTGGCTCTGTCCCTTCTATAATCCTTTGTTTTGGACACTCAGTATCTCTCTTTCCAGTAGTGTTTTCTGCCAAGCACAACACTCATAATGGGATATACATACAGAAATCGCACACACATAGTTGGACAGAAATCGCACACACACTCTCCACACATCCGTAATCATGCCTATACCTCTTGTGTTGGTTGCCATGTCCGCCACCTTCTGAAAGGCATCCAGAAAGGCCACTGCTGCTAGCACGGTGGTTCTGAAAAGCACAAAACCAATGGGATAAATTGATGTCGTTGTCTTTTCTTAGCATTCAATAAAACCTTCTTCACATGACAGGTGCGGATGTGAGCCGGAGAATGAACTTACCGGAGTTGAGAGTGCAGCTTGGTGGCCTTGGCACTGAAGTCTTCCCAGACAGGATATGAACACTGCAAAATAACAAAGACACGAGGCGAGTTATGAGTGCGTCCTTTGTGTAAATTTTGTGTAATTTTTGTAAGAAGTTTTGAAAACAGTAATATTTTAGTGGAAAACTGTGATAATCTTTTTTTTTTTTTTACAAACAGAACAGACTTTATTTGAAATAAAGCACCTTTTGTAACTATAAATGTCTTTATTGTAATTGTTGATCAATTCAATGCACCCTTGTTAAATAAACGTATTAATTTCATTCTAAACTAAAATTTCATTGTGGCATCCATAATCCTAATAGCAAATGTGTGAAAAAAATCAGTATGTGTAAATAAATAAAGGTGAATATATTTAATGGAGTCTGTGTAGTAATTGCAGCAGGACGTTAGCTATAGATAAAACACTGTAGTCATGCGGGCCTTTATATGTGTGTGTATCTATATGGATATGATAATTTGCAGTTGTGTTTTGTCCTGGGGCAGGAACAGGAGTGTCGCCTGATGATAAGGGGACGAGCCATGTACGTCTCTGCCTAGTTGCCACGGAAACACAGCAGAGAAGTATTCTGTGTGAAGTCTGCTTTACTACTGGCCACAGGCTAAATGCAATATCACAGTAACCGAGCAGAAACTAACAAGCATGTCGACTAGTACACACAATCTTGTGACCGTCATCCTGAGCTGTTATGGTGTTTTTTCTCTCTTGAAATCACTTCAATAACGATCTTGCTTCAAAACAGTCAAAATAGTCTTCTAGGATAGTAATATACTATGAAACTCTCTACCACTATTTATATTAAGTCAATTTCGACAAATTCGAAAATTTTTCTTATATTAAATTTCTTTCTTGATCTGTCTTTCTTGAAATTAATTTTATTATAGCAAGACATTTTGCTACATCACAATAACATAACATGGTACATGGCATGTTTTTGGGCATGATATTACAACTTACAATTATAGAACTACTTAAAAAATATGCTACATAAGGTAACATTTAAATTAACTGTATTCACATTAAAGGTCCAGTTTGTAAGAATGACAAGTGGTCAAATAGGTACTGTAGTACAAATTCAAAATATCTGAGATTGTGAAACATCAGTTGCTTATATCGATGTTTCCCCCGCTTCGACGTTCACACGGGTTGCCAGTTTGAGGACACGCAACAGGAACAAGCGGAATTGAAACCCGAGGAAACTTACACACACTGCAAGTTGAGCAAGATTACACCGACCAAAACAAAAACAGACATTCAAACACGGAACGCACATTTCAAAGCAAAATAACTGGCTGTAGAATTGTTTTTCAGAAAAAATGTATTTTTATGTTTTAGTAGAGTGAAAAAGTTACATACAGCACATTTAAAAGTGTTACTGAATCGACCTAAATATGGTAGGTTACACCAACAAAACTAAATTTAGCGGAAAGACCAGGTTAGTTCTTCAAAGTAACAATTACAGATTACTTTTTACAGTGTTTTTACAGTGTGATATCAGAGTATCATGTAAACAGGAGTGTAGAATATAAGCATGTGAATCTTTTTTTTTAACTTGGTATGTTTTTATTTTCATGGAGGACATCAGCTCTCAAAATATTAGCAAAATGTATGAAATATCACCTTGTTACTTCAATGTAATGTACGTTTTTGAGATAATAAACCCAAGAATCTTCAACTATTATCAATAAGCATGATCATCAGCAAGTAATTAGTGAGCTCACTATCATTGTTGCATCTCCACTTCCAGCTCTTTTGAAAGTATCTCCATAAACCGCCACAGCTGTCTTTGTTAGCATTTTAAGACTGCTGAGTTCAGTTGGGCTTTGAGCAGGCCAGATTCAGACCGTTGTGTGTCAAGGGGTGAAATTAGCCACACTTCAGGGCATAGCTGGAGGTCAAGATTGTGCTCAACAACAGGAAGAAGACCCCTCCCCTTCCTCACACACCCACACATTACCCAAATAACCCCTGTGCCGTGTCTCACCTTGCCTGACACGTCAAAAAGAGAGAACAATTTTGAGACAAAGAGAAAAGAGACTGACACATGAGGACTTGAGCAAAATAGCCTAGAGCGCTGTTCAGAAGGGATTTGTTTCATTCATGACATCTGGCTTACTATTCTTAAGGACGTTTGTCATTTCATCTACTGAATCGGGCAGAATCGGGTTCTCTAATGTTAACAAGGATTTACAAAATCTCTCTTTATTAATTTAATTAACTTTTTAAAGTGCCCCTATTATGCTTTTTCAAACATTACCTTTCATGTAGTGTGTTGTACACACTTTGTGAATGTAAAAGGTGTGCAAAGTTGCAAAATCCACAATAAATGGAGTTCTTGTCTCTCAAAAGAAAGTAGCGTATCTGAATTCCGTATCTCAACTGCCTGAAACGAGTCATCAGTAATTCCAGTCTTCCTTCCTGTAAGAACCATGTCTACTTTGACCTGCTTTTAAAGGGGGCTTTGGCATCGGGTAGTTCTAGGAACTAAGTTCTAGGAATTAGCCACCAGGGTGGTTCCCCAAGAACTAATGGTTCCCTAAGGAACATTTTCCTGGTTGCATTCGCACCGCCAGTTGGAACAACATAATCCGCGCTCTTTGTTGTGGCTTTTATTTTGATGGAGCTGAGAAAGCCAGCCTGAGCAGTGAGTGCATCACGCTCGCATTCTCCGTGTTCATTAGTTTACGATCTGTCTAATAGTCCTGTCTAATACGTTATTAGATAGAACTGTTATATATAGAAAGTAGGTAGAAGAAGGTATTAGTGTGGTTGACAACCAGTTTCGCTAGCTGAGCAGAAATATATAGTCATGTTTTGTTTGGTCCTCTCAAAGTTGAGTTGGATTTCCTCCTTAGCGTAAAGGTTAGGGGGCCCATCTATCACTGTTTTCCATATTCGTAGAGTTAGTTTGTGTAGTATATAAATATAAGCTATAATCTGTGTGTGTACACAGCTTTTTTTTAAATGATGGGTGCTGGTGTTTGGCCATTCAGCGTACACAAACATCACTGGTAGTTTCTTTTGTGCTGGTTTAGACCGTACTCTGAAGTAGGAGCTAAATTAGTTCCTCCAAAAGGAGTTCCTAAAACTAAAATAATTCCTAGTTCCTGCGGCGCAAACACGCCAAAATCCGGGAACTTCTGCCAATAGTTCTAGGAATTATGAAAAGATTCCTCCAGTGCGAAAGCCCCTAAACAATGTAGTTGTAGCCTGAAAGAGTTTGGCTCATGTTGTCAACATGTCAAGAAGATACTGTTTTCTGTGCTGGGACAGCCCGTTCTCATCCTTTAACGTCATATAGAACGCTATATGCAAAAACGGCGCTATACTACGCACATGGCACCCTTTATCGTTAACATAACGCGCGAACCCAAGGAGTTATAAATCCTTTAGCGTGAATATGACACGCACACCCTACCCCACAGCGTAGTATAGTATAGCGTATTATAGCGCCGTTTTATATGTTCTATCTATTGTTCTATATGACGTTAAAGGATGAGAATGCGTTGGCTGGGAAAGAAAATCCACTTTGCATGCACTAAGTATGAGGTGGTTACTTGATATGGTAAAACATGTGATACTGTTCATATCACTGTGTATACAAGATATGGACATTTTGGTTCCGTCGTGTACTGCAAGCGGTAGACTTTCTTGAAGCTCGTGAGAGCAACTGGGGTTTGGTGTCTAGCTCATGGATACCTCGACACTTGGTTAGGTGGAAACGGGGATTGAACCACCAAACTTCTGATTTGTAGACATTCTACACAAAACACAGAGCCACTGCCGGTGCTTCGAGCAGGGTGGAGAAATTCTGAGATTGCATAGGGAGGAAGGAGATTTCCACCTCCTTATCAAGGAGTTGTGGGATTATGCTGAGCGATTCAAAGTTTACTTCAGGATGTCAGTGGCTCAGTTTGATGCTTTGCTAGCGATACTGGAGCTACATATTAAATACCCTGGTCAGAGCCTGACTCCACCCACTGGCAATATTTGAAAAATGCTGGAAAAGTGGGCAGGGCCCAGCAGAGGGGGGCGTACACCTGAGACGCATCTCTTTGTATGGAACTTGCCTACGTCACCAACAACCGCTGTGTCACGCACCACCTCAAACATCCAATAGGAAAATTCAACTGCAGTAGCCACCGTTCAACCTTAAGAGGGCAGCACTAAGACGTTTTTACACCATATATTGTAGAAATAGAACACTTTATAAACAAATGTCAAAAAAGTTACTCGAATCAATGACTGGTATTAATAAAGATCCATTCTTACAGATCATTAACTAAAAAAAGTTGGTTAAGTGTTTAGTTACTCTTTAAAAAGAAGACCACCAATTTCCGTGAACCAATTGACCCTGAACAGTTATGGATTTTGGCGTTCACTTGTACGGTGGCTCAGAATTGACAAAACACCTTTGGAACACGGATGCGAAAAATGCAGAAAATTGAATCCGATCCAAATAATTTTAATGACGGACGAAAGTTTTGGAGGCAGTGTGTAAACGTGACTGACACAACGTGAGGTCGTATTCATTTTTTGACGTGAAAACTTCAGACGAGAATTTCGGACTCAGTGTGCAAGATTTGTGCCTTTAGATTTGTGTTTGTTTTAGAAGGGGATTAAAATAAAATGTCAAATCTATCAAATGTGAAAGAAAGAAAGAAAGAAAGAAAGAAAGAAAGAAAGAAAGAAAGAAAGAAAGAAAGAAAGAAAGAAAGAAAGAAAGAAAGAAAGAAAGAAAGAAAGAAAGAACAGTACAGCGCATAGGACAGTGGGTGAGCGCAGAAGGGCCCAGTCACTGGTGACAGTACAAAAGCGGCTGGTACGCTGACAAAGATTGTGAGCGTCTCTCCTTTGATCCAGCATCTCGTCCTGCTTGTTTGATGTCTGTTAATTTGCTCTGAAATCTGAACACGTTACTCCAGAGGGGACCCCTGCACTGTTTGAAGTGCTCTAATCTGCAGCACGGGACAGAGGTTCATCATCTTCAGGGGCTTGTGGGAGAGTGATAAGGCATGAGACCCACCCCCCTCATCCATCTCCGGACATTAGCATATTCATAGTCTAATCCAATAGCAGGGCAGCACTGTGTCCAATTATGCAAATACTGTTAGCTGGCTCATTTTTACTAAAATCATTTCACATCTTTCGATCCCTGTCTTTATTTAGTCTCTTTCTTGACTTGCCAAGTGATCCACAAACAATTGAGTAAGTACCTCTCCACACCATTTTAGATAAAGCATGCTCAGATGAGCTCTGTAAAGGAAGCAGGCTATTTTCTGTTTTACCAAACCAAGTGGAAAAAAAACGGCACTAAAGGTGAATTTTAGGCCACGTTTACACAAAGCCGGGTATTTAGCAAAACGAATATTTTCCCCCTCTCCCCCTCTGAAAGGATAAAGCCATTCAAGCCAATCAGAATCCTCAGAAACGACAAGAGAGAACCTAAAACGCTGTTTCTCCCAGTTCACACGACAACAAATAACCGGCGTTTTCAGAAATCTCCACTTTGGCCAGAGTTTTTAGAAATAATCATTTTCAGTGATAAAAACGGCGTTTTCGTGTAAATGAGAGGGCAAAACGCAGAGAAATATCTGCGTTTTCCCATCGTGTAAACGGTGCCTTAATAAGGCCAAAGCCATTTCACACATTCCATAAGCAAAAGCACAAAATAATGATACTACAAAATCTGCCACATTACCACAGCAGGCAGCTGCTGGATTTAGGTCAATGACAATTAAGAGAAAAATCTGAAAATAAATAAATAAACCTATATGATTTAAATTTAAAGTATTTTGAACAATGTAACAGATCATGAAAAAAAAGTGTCACACCTCCCAAACCACTGTGATTGTACATAGCAGGACTGCGTTTCCCAAAACGTAAGCCTAAGTACACCATAGAGCTATTGCATTGCTACAATCAGCCTAGCTCACAATGCTTTTGAGAAATGTAGCCCAGGTGCAGAGATACTTTAATTCAATCAACATTACTAAAAATCTCTGAGAATCAAATGGTGTATCAACCCCAGACGAACACATGTACTGTATTTGTCAGTCACTGTTTTGTTTACTCTCGTTGAGCTTAAATACTTTCTGTCAGCCATTATCCCAGGTTTTGTTGTAGAGGTGTACATGACACACAACCCATGTGCCTTGATAATGTCTTGAGGAGGATTAAATTCAATTGATTATGATGATGGTGCTTGTACAGGTCAGAGAAGTACTCCTTGCTCATTTTGAGCTCCATCATTGTCAATGATCCTTAAGCAAATGATTCCTAAACTTCAGAACCACATTATGTCTGCTGTACTTCCTATAAAAGTGACATATGAAACTAAAAGAGGCAGTCTAGCTCCATAGATGTCTATGAAATCACCAGAGAAGACTGATTTTGCTGCTATTGATCTGGCTTAACAAAGGACGCCCTCTCTGGCATTATTCTTGCTAATAGAATCCCATGAGGAGCCACTGCCTCAGATCTTAAAAGACACATTCTGTCAAAGTTCAAATGACTCATTTTCATTTATGATCCTAAAATGAATAGCTCACTGCTGCCTTCATTTCTCTTTTCTTCCCCACTGCTCCGCTAATGATTGTGGAAGACAAAGGCAGAGCTGCATTAGATAATTCTATTTCTACAACTGAATCAATTCAAATGCTCAAACAAAGGCTTGAGCCATCAAACAATAGTGGATTTTTTATTTCATAATTCATACACTTATCTAGAGTGTTTTTTATAGAGAAGTTTTGCAACTGAATTCTGTTGTCAGCCTTTTCATTCTATGTCTAAGCTGAAGTATTCGGTATAGTTGAACTGTATAGCTGCTTTTCCACCGTCAGGCCAAATTTTTGTGAAATCAACTTCAAAATTGGAACACAACTTAGGTGCATTTTTAGAGATAAAATTATTTTGTGCTTTTTTGGAAGTGCTTTAACATCTGCAATAATCTGGCTTCTATAGAGACTAACCTTAGGTCTGTATTTCAAAGATTCATACTGGGAAGGCTCGACTTTAACAAGTGACCCACGAGGACTGGTCCCTGATCAGTAGTTCATTAAAAAATTCTTAAAAGGGCCTCTAAAAAACGTTGTTAATGTTTTCATTAGCACTATGCGAGTTGTGGAGCTTAAATGTAGATGATGAAAATGTAACTGTTCAATAGCAATGTTAACATTGTTTGTGCTTTTAAAATTATCTTGCTGATACAAATTAATCTAACAGATCAATGTTACACTGCAAAGTTTGTATTGATAAGGGTTAAAAATTTACACTAAATGATATTAACAGAGTGCTAGTTGTGCATTACGTTCTTAAAGACTCTTTGGAAAATCACCAAACCTGAATAGCACTGGCAGACAAGCAGTTGTCAGAATAAACAGTGAGATTGTATGCTTCATAATTTATGAGCAAAGCTTACTCTAACCTACTAATACAAACAAATTATGCATGTTTCATTAGGGTCTAAAAAGATTAGAAGATTTGCTCCATTTGATTTATTTTTTCCTCAGCTATAACTAATGATGGGTCTGTGATAGAACCTCTGACTCTTGATATGCTCTTAATAAAACAATCTCTCCTCACCTCCTCCACTTCTACAACGAGCAGATAAAGGGATGAATGGGGGAATGGAGGAATGCACGTATTTGGAGAACAGACATCAAGGGGCTAGTGGAAGCCGTGAAACGTGATTGGCTGTTCTGCTTCCGCTGGGCTTCTTTGAAGCGGCACTGATTGGCTTTGTGCCTTTGTGGGCAGAGGACAGAAACTGCCAGTGTGTTCAAAGCACTCAATACAGTACACAAAAGTCTTTGGTGCGAACGAACGAATGAATGAACGAACGAAAGATGGAAGAAAATCATCTCTATTTCTGACATTTACCACAGCCGCCTGAAGCCATGCCCTAATGAATAATGGAAATCACTTAACATGAGCGCTATACAAGCTCTTCTTTTCTCTCTCCACCTCTCTCTATCTCTCTTTCTCATCCATTCTCTAATATAAATGTGTCTTTCCTTGAACTGCTCATTTTCATTTCCCTTTCCTTCCGATATGAATCCTTCTCTAAAACGCAACCACCAGTAATCTCCATTCTCTTCAGTTTCCTGATAATAACAGAACATACCAACATAAGGATGAGAGCAGTTAGGCACAGATAGAGACTGTATAAACATATATTCCCTATCTCTTTCTAACACAGCCCACCAACCCAACTCAAATCTATTCTTGTTGTCCTGCCTCAAGTTCAATAAGGGTACTTAGTCTGATTGAAAGCTATACCACTCTGATACACTCGATGTTCTATATACTGATGTATAGGGAGGTTACTGTGATTGACTACCAGTCTGAGAAATGGTGCAACTTTAACGACAGGGTTGTCATCAAGCAGAAAGGACAGGTGCCCTTGTGCACAACAATATCTGTCTATAGCTCTGGATAGAGCTAGTGAGAAACACTTACTTTCCTTTAAAATTCCTTTCCTGATTTTTTAAACACCAAAGACCAACAATGATGATCCTTATATACTGTATATATAATCATCTATGCATGATTTTTTTTAAAGTCTCTTTTGCTCACCAATGCTTTTTTATTATTATCTTACTTACCCCAAATTTTGGAATGTCATGGTTTCCACAAAATATTTTCAACATTGATAAAAATAAGAAATGAGAAATGTTTCTTGATCATTCACATTCACAGACGTCCATGAACCATTGCGGATCTCTGGGGATCCTTGAACGCTGTTTCTGTTCAGAGCCATTTACATAGATTTCTAATGTCAAGAATGGGTCTAAAGAGCAGTGCCTCTCCTGTCCCTTAATTGCCACTGCATTTAAAGCCCTCTGTTAACACCCCTGATCCTTTGCCATTAGGCTGCACCATGTGTGAAAGATAGAGCTTTAAAATAAAATGCAGTTTGATACATATTCAGCTGCAGGATCAGCTGAGCTTAAAAGGCAACCCAGATGGGGCTCAAACCCACAATCCTCTGCTCTAAAATCTGATCTGAGTCTACCAAGAGGCCACTGGGCTCATATAACAGTATTCCCAACAGCAAAGATCCCCGCTTTGAACCTGAGTAGTAAAATGTTCATTTGACACATATTTCAGTGCTTATACCCATAACCATCACTCTTTGGGAGATTTTCCTCATGTCAGCAGACATAAGAGATGAGATGAGTTTGACAGTCCAAACAAAGACGCACTGAGTATTCCTGGAAAATTGCCAAGAACACTCCGTCATCCAAAACAAGTTGATTCATCTTTAACAAGCTTAACAAGGGGCCAGTGAAAACACATGCTCATTTAGATGGCGTAAACCTGTTGTCTCAGGGCTTTCCCATTAAAAGAAAAAACGATGAGTGGACATGAGTTGAGTGCTCGTGAGGATTCTCAAGCCTAATTGTTTGAATAAAGCAGTAAAGATCAGTTCACACTCAAATAACTATATTGTTAACTATATTAGCATATACACCATTCTGTATATTATAAGTATGGGGTTTAAATGCTCAAGCTTGTTAAAGTCTTGTGGATTCTGATTGTCTGTCAGTGTTTTTATCATTCATCAGCTGGAAAAAAAATCCCTCTGAAAGTGATTCCAACAATATTGTTCCTTGTCATTGTTATAGTTGTGGTGTTGACTTCCCTGTTTATTCATAGTTAAAGTTACCATTATAGTTATCACCTTTGGTGTGAACGGGCCTTAATACAGACAAATAGTTATTGTCTCATACTCACTCATACTGCACTGCTCTGCAAAAGTGAATCAGACAATGATGTTGGTTAACCTAAATTTAGTTATTAGTAAGCCACATTTACAGCTGTTTCTTCAACTAGGGCACTTTAGGTCACGGAGATTCTCTATAGTTTGTTTCATTTGTCCACTAATAATGTCCAACACTTTATATAACATGTTTGTAGAAGGATCTGACAAGTCTGCAAATTCTCAATTAGAGGCATGGATGAAGGCTAATACAAGATTGAAATTGTTAAAGTATAATCGGCTAATGCGAGTTTATGTAATCCCAGTATTATTAAACAAATTCAACAAGAATATTACAGACATCTGTTCTAAATGCAATTCATGTAAAATATAATGTCTTTCGTTGTGTATGGGAGTGTAAAGAGATCTTGAAATTCTGGAAGGGAGTGCAGACTACAATAGAGAAAATAATCAATGCTACAATTTCACTTGAACCAAAAATGTTTATATTAAACTTATATCCTAGTCATTTTAAATTGAGAAGAAGAGAATATATTTGTGTCTAAATAGCTAAGTGTCTTATAGCGCTTCATAGGAAAAAGTTGGAGGCACCAAGAGGAGATGGCTCAAGGAGATGGCAATGAATATGTCGTTGGAGAAAATAACGTATATTATCAAAGGCAGATATAGGGCTTTTGAAGATGCTCAAACCCCTTTATGATTTTCTCAGAAAAAGAAATATATCTGGTTGTATTTTAGAAGATACGTAAGAAAATTATTGTTGGATACGTCTTGTACTAGGAGGCCTAATTTTTTTTTTTGTGTGTTTGTGTATGTATTTGTTGGTGTATATAAGTTTATATATTAATTTGTTCCCTTTCTTCTCTTTTGATTATCTGTATGTAAATAACTGAATGCTTATGTCAAAGCTGACAATTAATATAAAGTGATGTTTTTTTTTTTTTTCTTCATACTTTAAGATTAAAAGTTTGGCTCTGGAACAACAGTAAGAACAGAGCCAAGTTGGTTTTAATGTGATATTATACGTATAACTAAAAGAAAAGATTGAAATCAAATCTAAAAGTAAATTTAGTTTTGTTTTATTTACATTTAAATGTAGTTGTACTAAAAAATCAACCCCTGGAATTTAAAAGTGCCAGAAGCCAAAGAAACAGCCCTGTACCATGATTTCAGGTCCATTTCCAGGCAAACATTCAAAGGATTACTAAAGGCAGTTCAGATTCAGTAGCCGGGCAGAATGAGATCTAGACCAAGTGTGTGAGTCTATATTAGCGTCTCTACTCTAGGCTGGTATGCACAACTCTGTGTGAGGCACGTGAATGTAAACAGCAGTGATATACAACAGGTCCAGCTGGCAAACAGACAACTGTGTGCTTGTGTCATCATCACGTCTAATGCTGGTGTCCCTCTCGCTTGCTTAGGACCCTTTCACCTCAAGAAGGGGGGTGAGAATGTGGGTCTAAATATGACAGCCCACTCCACTCCTCAACCCCTTCCATCTCATTTCTCCATCCCCCTCCCTTCAAATCCGATCAACCTCCCCCCATGATCCAGAGCCATACTCATCATAACAACCCTTTTACAACAATGTCTCCCCCCCAAGAGCCAGACATAAAAACACACATGTACAGCTCTGCATCGAAATCAAACTGATGCTGGTTTTAAAATACAATCACATTCATAAAAGAGCCTTGCATGGCATATTCATTTCTGTTCCTATTTGACAGGAAACAGTAATCATTCACATACAGTGACATTTTCCCCACATGATAGTTTCCGGCAGACCTTCTGGGTGAAGAAGAGCTCTAAAACAGTGAGCTGAATCTATACTTCATTGATTCGGGTGGGGAATTGGGGCCTCTTATTTATTCCAGTACTGTTAGGAACTCAGAGATGAAACAAAGAAGATCCAGCTGACATTCTGGTGATGAGACACATATGACAAGTGAGCTGGCATAGCCACGGGCTGCCTACAACCCACTAACAAAGACACGCAAAGGCAGAAACAGAGAGAAGACAGTGGTAGATTTTCCAAATCTTGGCTCTTGAACAATAACTTCATTTTCATTTCATTACTGAATGAAATGTCTGCACTTTCTTTGAGTAACCATCATAAAATTCTTCAACTTAAACAACTATACTGTACTTCCCTGCTTTTCCCATCTCAATATAGCAACATGAGAGACTGGCAAGGACAAACTGCATGTCTGCATTGGATCCACGTGGCAACAAGGTCCAATCACAGAGCGAGCTTGAGTGAGACCAGGAACAGTGCAGAATCTGAATCAACCTACCTACATCTTAAAGGTGAAGCCTGGATCTGGATCTTTAGCACTCGTTCACTACTGAACTGTGCCACACTGAAATGAGGGGCTCTGAGGCAAATATCATCGACCCACTGTGCCAAAGCCACTGTCTGCTCAATAGACAGACATATAGACAGTCAGACATGTTGGCATGATAGCTGACCCATATTTTGCAATGCCCCATTTAACAGAAGCAAATGGCACCATGAGCATGCTGGAGAAGTAAGAGTTAAATTATGAATGAGAAGAGAATATCTGTGTAAGGAGAGCAGAGATCAGATGCAGATGGGGTGGGTGTGCTGTTTAAAGCTGTCAGATCTTAAGAAAAGAACGTTTTTTGTCAATACAGTAAAATACTGTGAAATTAACAAGCAGCTTGAAAGCGTCTGATAAGAGAAGTCATGGTCGCTATATCATCGGCTGTTATTTCCAGAACGCCAGAATAAATTGCATGGAAACGAGTCCCCAAAAACCGGTCAGCATACATTCAGAACGATTGTGTGTTTTTTTCACGCTGTGGTTAAAAAATGAACCCTGACAGAAGATCGATACAGTGCTCTCACGCGAGCGCGGTCGCTCTTTTACGCTAATAGACCCAATGATATGACGGAACGCAAGACGCAACATATCTCACGGTGTGTGACACGGAATGGCGCGCGGCCACATCTGCTTAATCAGCAGCAGTTGAGTCTGTTTCCCATTGTGTGAGTAAAACCCCCTCTCTACATCAGCCGAACCGGCTTTAAGGAAAAATGTATCGAGCTGAACGATACAACATGCCTGTATACGTAGTAAACTGTGCGTGCGTGCAGGCTATGTATATGCATCTGTCTGTGTCTGTGTCTGTCTGTCTGTAGCCTATGTATGTATTTATGCATCTATCTATCTATCTATCTATCTATCTATCTATCTATCTATCTATCTATCTATCTATCTATCTATCTATCTATCTATCTATAAGGATAGTGTCATACAGTAGTTCCCCCTGTCATTTTGGTCTAACATAAAAAGGCGATTGTATATTGCATTATGGTTATTTGCTCAAAGCTACTTTCGTGATAACAGGTTTCAGATTTTCAACATCTGCATGCTGGTCACGCTCATAAAGAATTTACGGTTTCATGTGTTTAAAGCGTCGTGTCAAACCTCTCACCTTCATATCATTGACAATCGCCTGGAATAATCCACCAAGAGCCCCGCACTCCTTCTCCACAGACTCCACGTTTATATTATCCATCTTCAGTGAATACAGAACCAAAAAAAAAAAAATCCTTGTGTTGAATTACTCCCACAATATCCAGAAGAAAGCGTGTTGAGAACTAAAAGCAGGAGAGTGTTAGTGGATGAGAGAGAGCTAGATTTCAGCAGAAGCTGTTGGTTTTGCTGCCCAGAGGATTGAGGCAGATGATGGGGAGAGACGAGAGAGATGTGGGGTTAACTCTCTCTCTCCTCGGCTCCGGATCTACTCTCCGCGGTTAGAGGAGGTTAGGCTCGTGGATGGCCCCGTAATAGTCACGGTCATCTTCGCACAACGAGGCTGAATCGAGCTGAATAGATGTGAGAAGCGGAGAGTGTGAGTGGAGCGGTGCATCGGTGCGCCACCCGCCCGGCTGAGACTAGTGAGTGAGTGAACTGAGCAGCAGCGGCGCAGCGCGGCAGGGCCAGTAACTCGATCTATGCGAATCGTATTGGGTAGAACAGTTTCTCTTGTCACATGGAGGCCAAAGGGAGGAGAGATGGGAAACAAACACACAACAGACCAAAGCGACTCATTCGTTCGGTTCAGTCTAAATATGAAACTCTGAAAGACAGACATTTCCAAAAGATTATAAAGGCTGCTACAGCCTCGTTGTCCGAAGATGACTGTGACTATTATGGGGCCATCCACGAGAACATACTATACTGGCCTATATAAATAGCTTAAAATTCTGGAAGACAATGAATTATTAATAATGGCTAATTAGGCTACATACAATTATTTTAAATTAAATATTTCACATTATAATAACATTAATTATTGTTATTATTATTCATCCTGTCATGTTGCATATTGTTTTGTGTATCCAGTTAAGTATGACAGATTAGTGATTGATTAGCTACTAAAGGGGCGGTTTGTTCAATGTTGCTAGCCACAAAGTTGTGGTAATCATTTACTTCCATAGTATGAAATATTTTTTTATATTCCACCAAAGAATGAAAGAAATGCAGGTTTGAAACAACATGAGGGTGAGTAAAAAACAGAACTTTCATTTCACGAGTTCACACTTACATCAATTAAACAGAGAAAAGATTATGTGTATTTGGCGTGCTGTCCAGGGGGAGGGCTCCGAGCTTGGAATTTTTGCCCAAACCCAGAGTACTCCCCCCATTGTTGTAAGAAGATGAGGAGATGGGGTGGTGGGGGGATGCTGTTAAACTGTTAATGAACAGAGGTAAGCTGCATAAATATATATAGCAGCACTCAGCCACTGGCAGCTGCCACTCAGCCACTGGCAGCTGCCACAGTCAGCAACTGGCAGCTGCGTTATATTCGCTGATCAGCCGCGGCTGGCTGGATGAGCGTCCAGCAAGTGTCTGTAAGCTGCCAGTCTGATCACGGCCATCTGACTGGTTTAATCGGGATAAACGGCCCAAAAATACCAATCATACACAAGAATAAATGCATGACATTATATTCATAATAAGAATTTTTTTTTATTTCCTTTCAGCGAGAGTGTCAGGCAACGCGTTATATTCGCTGATCAGCAGCGGCTGGCTGGATGAGCGTCCAGCAAGCGTCTGTAAGCTGCCAGTCGGATCACGGCCATTTGACTGGTTTAATCGGGATAAACGGCCCAAAAATACCAATCATACACAAGAATAAAGGCATGACATTATATTCATAATAAGAAATTTTTTTATTTCCTTTCAGCGAGAGTGTCAGGCAACGCGTTATATTCACTGATCAGCAGCGGCTGGCTGGATGAGCATCTAGCAAGCGTCTGCAAGCTGCCAGTCGGATCACGGCCATTTGACTGGTTTAATCGGGACAACAGTACCCAAAACACCGCTGGCAGCTGCCAGTCAGTCAACACACTCAGCCACTGGCAACTGCCAGTCAGCAACTGCCATGCAACTGGCAGCTGCCACTCAGCCACTGGCAGCTGCCACAGTCAGCAAATGGCAGCTGCCACTCATCCACTGGCAGCTGCCACTCAGCTGCTCAGCTGCCACTCAGCTGCCAGTCGGATCACGGCCATTTGACTGGTTTAATCGGGACAACAGTACCCAAAACACCGCTGGCAGCTGCCAGTCAGTCAACACACTCAGCCACTGTCAGCTGCCACTCAGCAACTGGCAGCTGCCACTCAGCCACTGGCAGCTGCCACAGTCAGCAACTGGCAGCTGCCACTCAGCCACTGGCAGCTGCCACTCAGCAACTTGCAACTGGCAGCTGCCACTCAGCCACTGGCAGCTGCCACTCAGCCACTGGCAGCTGCCACAGTCAGCAACTGGCAGCTGCCACTCATCCACTGGCAGCTGCCACTCAGCAACTCGTAGCTGCCACTCAGCAACTTGCAACTGGCAGCTGCCACTCATCCACTGGCAGCTGCCACTCAGCCACTGGCAGCTGCCACTCAGCCACTGGAAGCTGCCACTCAGCCACTGGCAGCTGCCACTCAGCAACTGACAACTGGCAGCTGCCACTCATCCAGTGGCAGCTGCCACTCAGCAACTGGCAGCTGCCACAGTCAGCAACTGGCAGCTGCCACAGTCAGCAACTGGCAGCTGCCACAGTCAGCAACTGGCAGCTGCGTTATATTCGCTAATCAGCCGCGGCTGGCTGGATGAGCGTCCAGCAAGCGTCTGTAATCTGCCAGTCGGATCACGGCCATTTGACTGGTTTAATCGGGACAAACGGCCCAAAAATACCAATCATACACAAGAATAAAGGCATGACATTATATTCAAAATAAGAATTTTTTTTTTTATTTCCTTTCAGCGATAGTGTCAGGTAACGCGTTATATTTGCTGATCAGCCGCGGCTGGCTGGATGAGCGTCCAGCAAGCGTCTGTAAGCTGCCAGTCGGATCACGGCCATTTGACTGGTTTAATCGGGATAAACGGCCCAAAAATACCAATCATACACAAGAATAAAGGCATGACATTATATTCATAATAAGAATTTTTTTTATTTCCTTTCAGCGAGAGTGTCAGGCAACGTGTTACATTCGCTGATCAGCAGCGGCTGGCTGGATGAGCGTCCAGCAAGCGGCTGCAAGCTGCCAGTCGGATCACGGCCATTTGACTGGTTTAATCGGGACAACAGTACCCAAAACACCGCTGGCAGCTGCCAGTCAGTCAACACACTCAGCCACTGGCAACTGCCAGTCAGCAACTGCCATGCAACTGGCAGCTGCCACTCAGCCACTGGCAGCTGCCACAGTCAGCCACTGGCAGCTGCACGGTATATTCGCTGATCAGCCGCAGGTGGCTGGATGAGCGTCCAGCAAGCGTCTGTAAGCTGCCAGTCGGATCACGGCCATTTGACTGGTTTAATCGGGATAAACGGCCCAAAAATACCAATCATACACAAGAATAAAGGCATGACATTATATTCATAATAATAATTTTTTTTTTATTTCCTTTCAGCGAGAGTGTCAGGCAACGCGTTATATTCGCTGATCAGCCGCGGCTGGCTGGATGAGCGTCCAGCAAGCGTCTGTAAGTTGCCAGTCGGATCACGCCCATTTGACTGGTTTAATCGGGATAAACGGCCCAAAAATACCAATCATACACAAGAATAAAGGCATGACATTATATTCATAATAAGAATTTTTTTTATTTCCTTTCAGCGAGAGTGTCAGGCAACGCGTTACATTCGCTGATCAGCCGCGGCTGGCTGGATGAGCGTCCAGCAAGCGTCTGTAAGCTGCCAGTCGGATCACGGCCATTTGACTGGTTTAATCGGGACAACAGTACCCAAAACACCGCTGGCAGCTGCCAGTCAGTCAACACACTCAGCCACTGGCAACTGCCAGTCAGCAACTGCCATGCAACTGGCAGCTGCCACACAGCCACTGGCAGCTGCCACAGTCAGCAACTGGCAGCTGCCACTCAGCAACTGGCAGCTGCCACTCATCCACTGGAAGCTGCCACTCAACAACTGGCAGCTGCCACTCATCCACTGGCAGCTGCCACTCAGCCACTGGCAGCTGCCACAGTCAGCAACTGGCAGCTGCCACTCATCCACTGGCAGCTGCCACTCAGCCACTGGCAGCTACCACTCATCCACTGGCAGCTGCCACTCAGCAACTGGCAGCTGCCACAGTCAGCAACTGGCAGCTGCCACAGTCAGCAACTGGCAGCTGCGTTATATTCGCTGATCAGCCGCGGCTGGCTGGATGAGCGTCCAGCAAGCGTCTGTAAGCTGCCAGTCGGATCACGGCCATTTGACTGGTTTAATCGGGACAAACTGCCCAAAAATACCAAACATACACAAGAATAAAGGCATGACATTATATTCAAAATAAGATTTTTTTTAATTTCCTTTCAACGAGAGTGTCAGGCAACGCGTTATATTCGCTGATCAGCCGCGGCCATTTGACTGGTTTAATCGGGACAAGAGTACCCAAAACACCGCTGGCAGCTGCCAGTCAGTCAACACACTTAGCCACTGGCAACTGCCAGTCAGCAACTGCCATGCAACTGGCAGCTGCCACTCAGCCACTGGCAGCTGCCACAGTCAGCCACTGGCAGCTGCACGGTATATTCGCTGATCAGCCGCGGCTGGCTGGATGAGCGTGCAGCAAGCGTCTGTAAGCTGCCAGTCGGATCACGGCCATTTGATTGGTTTAATCGGGATAAACGGCCCAAAAATACCAATCATACACAAGAATAAAGGCATGACATTATATTCATAATAAGAATTTTTTTTTTTATTTCCTTTCAGCGAGAGTGTCAGGCAACGCGTTATATTCGCTGATCAGCAGCGGCTGGCTGGATGAGCGTCCAGCAAGCGGCTGCAAGCTGCCAGTCGGATCACGGCCATTTGACTGGTTTAATCGGGACAACAGTACCCAAAACACCGCTGGCAGCTGCCAGTCACTCAACACACTCAGCCACTGGCAGCTGCCACTCAGCAACTTGCAACTGGCAGCTGCCACTCATCCACTGGCAGCTGCCACTCAGCAACTGGCAACTGGCAGCTGCCACTCAGCTGCCAGTCGGATCACGGCCATTTGACTGGTTTAATCGTGACAACAGTACCCAAAACACCGCTGGCAGCTGCCAGTCAGTCAACACACTCAGCCACTGGCAGCTGCCACTCAGCCACCGGCAGCTGCCACTCAGCAACTGGTAGCTGCCACTCAGCAACTGGCAGCTGCCACTCATCCACTGGTAGCTGCCACTCAGCAACTAGCAATTGGCAGCTGCCACTCATCCACTGGCAGCTGCCACTCAGCCACTGGCAGCTGCCACAGTCAGCAACTGGCAGCTGCCACTCAGCTGCCAGTCGGATCACGGCCATTTGACTGGTTTAATCGGGACAACAGTACCCAAAACACCGCTGGCAGCTGCCAGTCAGTCAACACACTCAGCCACTGGCAGCTGCCACTCAGCCACCGGCAGCTGCCACTCAGCAACTGGTAGCTGCCACTCAGCAACTGGCAGCTGCCACTCAGCCACCGGCAGCTGCCACTCAGCAACTGTTAGCTGCCACTCAGCCACTGGCAGCTGCCACTCAGCAACTGGCAGCTGCCACAGTCAGCAACTGGCAGCTGCCAAAGTCAGCAACTGGCAGCTGCCACAGTCAGCAACTGGCAGCTGCGTTATATTCGTTGATTAGCCGCGGCTGGCTGGATGAGCGTCCAGCAAGCGTCTGTAAGCTGCCAGTCGGATCACGGCCATTTGACTGGTTTAATCGGGATAAACGGCCCAAAAATACCAATCATACACAAGAATAAAGGCATGACATTATATTCATAATAAGAATTTTTTTTATTTCCTTTCAGCGAGAGTGTCAGGCAACGTGTTACATTCGCTGATCAGCAGCGGCTGGCTGGATGAGCGTCCAGCAAGCGGCTGCAAGCTGCCAGTCGGATCACGGCCATTTGACTGGTTTAATCGGGACAACAGTACCCAAAACACCGCTGGCAGCTGCCAGTCAGTCAACACACTCAGCCACTGGCAACTGCCAGTCAGCAACTGCCATGCAACTGGCAGCTGCCACTCAGCCACTGGCAGCTGCCACAGTCAGCCACTGGCAGCTGCACGGTATATTCGCTGATCAGCCGCAGGTGGCTGGATGAGCGTCCAGCAAGCGTCTGTAAGCTGCCAGTCGGATCACGGCCATTTGACTGGTTTAATCGGGATAAACGGCCCAAAAATACCAATCATACACAAGAATAAAGGCATGACATTATATTCATAATAATAATTTTTTTTTTATTTCCTTTCAGCGAGAGTGTCAGGCAACGCGTTATATTCGCTGATCAGCCGCGGCTGGCTGGATGAGCGTCCAGCAAGCGTCTGTAAGTTGCCAGTCGGATCACGCCCATTTGACTGGTTTAATCGGGATAAACGGCCCAAAAATACCAATCATACACAAGAATAAAGGCATGACATTATATTCATAATAAGATTTTTTTTTTTATTTCCTTTCAGCGAGAGTGTCAGGCAACGCGTTATATTCGCTGATCAGCAGCGGCTGGCTGGATGAGCGTCCAGCAAGTGGCTGCAAGCAGCCAGTCGCATCACGGCCATTTGACTGGTTTAATCGGGACAACAGTACCCAAAACACCGCTGGCAGCTGCCAGTCAGTCAACACACTCAGCCACTGGCAACTGCCAGTCAGCAACTGCCATGCAACTGGCAGCTGCCACACAGCCACTGGCAGCTGCCACAGTCAGCAACTGGCAGCTGCCACAGTCAGCAACTGGCAGCTGCCACTCAGCAACTGGCAGCTGCCACTCATCCACTGAAAGCTGCCACTCAACAACTGGCAGCTGCCACTCATCCACTGGCAGCTGCCACTCAGCCACTGGCAGCTGCCACAGTCAGCAACTGGCAGCTGCCACTCATCCACTGGCAGCTGCCACTCAGCCACTGGCAGCTACCACTCATCCACTGGCAGCTGCCACTCAGCAACTGGCAGCTGCCACAGTCAGCAACTGGCAGCTGCCACAGTCAGCAACTGGCAGCTGCGTTATATTCGCTGATCAGCCGCGGCTGGCTGGATGAGCGTCCAGCAAGCGTCTGTAAGCTGCCAGTCGGATCACGGCCATTTGACTGGTTTAATCGGGACAAACTGCCCAAAAAATACCAAACATACACAAGAATAAAGGCATGACATTATATTCAAAATAAGATTTTTTTTATTTCCTTTCAACGAGAGTGTCAGGCAACGCGTTATATTCGCTGATCAGCCGCGGCCATTTGACTGGTTTAATCGGGACAAGAGTACCCAAACACCGCTGGCAGCTGCCAGTCAGTCAACACACTTAGCCACTGGCAACTGCCAGTCAGCAACTGCCATGCAACTGGCAGCTGCCACTCAGCCACTGGCAGCTGCCACAGTCAGCCACTGGCAGCTGCACGGTATATTCGCTGATCAGCCGCGGCTGGCTGGATGAGCGTGCAGCAAGCGTCTGTAAGCTGCCAGTCGGATCACGGCCATTTGATTGGTTTAATCGGGATAAACGGCCCAAAAATACCAATCATACACAAGAATAAAGGCATGACATTATATTCATAATAAGAATTTTTTTTTTTTATTTCCTTTCAGCGAGAGTGTCAGGCAACGCGTTATATTCGCTGATCAGCAGCGGCTGGCTGGATGAGCGTCCAGCAAGCGGCTGCAAGCTGCCAGTCGGATCACGGCCATTTGACTGGTTTAATCGGGACAACAGTACCCAAAACACCGCTGGCAGCTGCCAGTCACTCAACACACTCAGCCACTGGCAGCTGCCACTCAGCAACTTGCAACTGGCAGCTGCCACTCATCCACTGGCAGCTGCCACTCAGCAACTGGCAACTGGCAGCTGCCACTCAGCTGCCAGTCGGATCACGGCCATTTGACTGGTTTAATCGGGACAACAGTACCCAAAACACCGCTGGCAGCTGCCAGTCAGTCAACACACTCAGCCACTGGCAGCTGCCACTCAGCCACCGGCAGCTGCCACTCAGCAACTGGTAGCTGCCACTCAGCAACTGGCAGCTGCCACTCAGCCACCGGCAGCTGCCACTCAGCAACTGTTAGCTGCCACTCAGCCACTGGCAGCTGCCACTCATCCACTGGCAGCTGCCACTCAGCAACTGGCAGCTGCCACAGTCAGCAACTGGCAGCTGCCAAAGTCAGCAACTGGCAGCTGCCACAGTCAGCAACTGGCAGCTGCCACTCAGCCACTGGCAGCTGCCACAGTCAGAAACTGGCAGCTGCGTTATATTCGTTGATTAGCCGCGGCTGGCTGGATGAGCGTCCAGCAAGCGTCTGTAAGCTGCCAGTCGGATCACGGCCATTTGACTGGTTTAATCGGGACAAACGGCCCAAAAATACCAATCATACACAAGAATAAAGGCATGACATTATATTCAAAATAAGAATTTTTTTTTTATTTCCTTTCAGCGAGAGTGTCAGGCAACGCGTTATATTCGCTGATCAGCCGCGGCTGGCTGGATGAGCGTGCAGCAAGCGTCTGTAAGCTGCCAGTCGGATCACGGCCATTTGATTGGTTTAATCGGGATAAACGGCCCAAAAATACAAATCATACACAAGAATAAAGGCATGACATTATATTCATAATAAGAATTTTTTTTCTATTTCCTTTCAGTGAGAGTGTCAGGCAACGCGTTATATTCGCTGATCAGCCGCGGCTGGCTGGATGAGCGTCCAGCAAGCGTCTGTAAGCTGCCAGTCGGATCACGGCCATTTGACTGGTTTAATCGGGATAAACGGCTCAAAAATACCAATCATACACAAGAAAAAAGGCATGACATTATATTCATAATAAGAATTTTTTTTTATTTCCTTTCAGTGAGAGTGTCAGGCAACGCGTTATATTCGCTGATCAGCCGCGGCTGGCTGGATGAGCGTCCAGCAAGCGTCTGTAAGCTGCCAGTCGGATCACGGCCATTTGATTGGTTTAATCGGGATAAACGGCCCAAAAATACCAATCATACACAAGAATAAAGGCATGACATTATATTCATAATAAGAATTTTTTTTTTTATTTCCTTTCAGCGAGAGTGTCAGGCAACGCGTTATATTCGCTGATCAGCCGCGGCTGGCTGGATGAGCGTCCAGCAAGGGTCTGTAAGCTGCCAGTCGGATCACGCCATTTGATTGGTTTAATCGGATAAACGGCCCAAAAATACCAATCATACACAAGAATAAAGGCATGACATTATATTCATAATAAGAATTTTTTTTTTTATTTCCTTTCAGCGAGAGTGTCAGGCAACGCGTTATATTCGCTGATCAGCAGCGGCTGCTGGATGAGCGTCAGCAAGCGGCTGCAAGCTGCCAGTCGATCACGGCCATTTGACTGGTTTAATCGGGACAACAGTACCCAAAACACCGCTGGCAGCTGCCAGTCACTCAACACACTCAGCCACTGGCAGCTGCCACTCAGCAACTTGCAACTGGCAGCTGCCACTCATCCACTGGCAGCTGCCACTCAGCAACTGGCAACTGGCAGCTGCCACTCAGCTGCCAGTCGGATCACGGCCATTTGACTGGTTTAATCGGGACAACAGTACCCAAAACACCGCTGGCAGCTGCCAGTCAGTCAACACACTCAGCCACTGGCAGCTGCCACTCAGCCACCGGCAGCTGCCACTCAGCAACTGGTAGCTGCCACTCAGCAACTGGCACGCTGCCACTCATCCACTGGGTAGCTGCCACTCAGCAACTAGCAACTGGCAGCTGCCACTCCATCCACTGGCAGCTGCCACTCAGCCACTGCAGCTGCCACAGTCAGCAACTGGCAGCTGCCACTCAGCTGCCAGTCGGATCACGGCCATTTTGACTGGTTTAATCGGACAACAGTACCCAAACACACGCTGGCAGCTGCCAGTCAGTCAACACACTCAGCCACTGGCAGCTGCCACTCAGCCACCGGCAGCTGCCACTCAGCAACTGGTAGCTGCCACTCAGCAACTGGCAGCTGCCACTCAGCCACGGCAGCTGCCACTCAGCACCTGTTAGCTGCCACTCAGCCACTGGCAGCTGCCACTCATCCACTGGCAGCTGCCACTCAGCAACTGGCAGCTGCCACAGTCAGCAACTGGCAGCTGCCAAAGTCAGCAACTGGCAGCTGCCACAGTCAGCAACTGGCAGCTGCCACTCAGCACTGCAGCTGCCACAGTCAGAAACTGGCAGCTGCGTTATATTCGTTGATTAGCCGCGGCTGGCTGGATGAGCGTCCAGCAACCGTCTGTAAGCTGCAAGTCGGATCACGGCCATTTGACTGGTTTAATCGGGACAAACGGCCAAAAATACCAATCATACACAAGAATAAAGGCATGACATTATATTCAATAAGAAATTTTTTTTTTTATTTCTTTCAGCGAGAGTGTCAGGCAACGCGTTATTTCGCTGATCAGCCGCGGCTGGCTGGATGAGCGTGCAGCAAGCGTCTGTAAGCTGCCAGTCGGATCACGGCCATTTGATTGGTTTAATCGGATAAACGGCCCAAAAATACAAATCATACACAAGAATAAGGCATGACATTATATTCATAATAAGAATTTTTTTTCTATTTCCTTTCAGTGAGAGTGTCAGGCAACGCGTTATATTCGCTGATCAGCCGCGGCTGGCTGGATGAGCGTCCAGCAAGCGTCTGTAAGCTGCCAGTCGGATCACGGCCATTTGACTGGTTTAATCGGGATAAACGGCTCAAAAATACCAATCATACACAAGAAAAAAGGCATGACATTATATTCATAATAAGAATTTTTTTTTATTTCCTTTCAGTGAGAGTGTCGGCAACGCGTTATATTCGCTGATCAGCCGCGGCTGGCTGGATGAGCGTCCAGCAAGCGTCTGTAAGCTGCCAGTCGGATCACGGCCATTTGATTGGTTTAATCGGGATAAAACGGCCCAAAAATACCAATCATACACAAGAATAAAGCATGACATTATATTCATAATAAGAATTTTTTTTTT
>NW_024121111.1:21377600-21521957 GCF_016745375.1 Pimephales promelas
AGCCACTGGCAGCTGCCACAGTCAGCCACTGGCAGCTGCACGGTATATTCGCTGATCAGCCGCGGCTGGCTGGATGAGCGTCCAGCAAGCGTCTGTAAGCTGCAGTCGGATCACGGCCATTTGACTGGTTTAACCGGATAAACGGCCAAAAAATACCAATCATACACAAGAATAAAGGCATGACCATTATATTCATAATAAGAATTTTTTTTATTTCCTTTCATCGAGAGTGTCAGGCAACGCGTTACATTCGCTGATCAGCAGCGGCTGGCTGGATGAGCGTCCAGCAAGCGGCTGCAAGCTGCCAGTCGGATCACGGGCCATTTGACTGGTTTAATCGGGATAAACGGCCAAAAAATACCAATCATACACAAGAATAAAGGCATGACATTATATTCATAATAAGAATTTTTTTATTTCTTTCATCGAGAGTGTCAGCAACGCGTTACATTCGCTGATCAGCAGCGGCTGGCTGGATGAGCGTCCAGCAAGCGGCTGCAAGCTGCCAGGTCGGATCACGGCCATTTGACTGGTTTAATCGGGACAACAGTACCCAAAACACAGGCTGGCAGCTGCCAGTCAGTCAACACACTCAGCCACTGGCAACTGCCACTCAGCCCATGGCAGCTGCCACTCATCCACTGGCAGCTGCCACTCAGCAATTGGTAGCTGCCACTCAGCCACTGGCAGCTGCCACGGTCAGCAACTGGCAGCTGCCACTCAGCCACTGGCAGCTGCCACTCATCCACTGGCAGCTGCCACTCAGCCACTGGCAGCTGCCACTCAGCAACTGGTAGCTGCCACTCAGCACTGGCAGCTGCCACAGTCAGCCACTGGCAGCTGCCACTCAGCCACTGGCAGCTGCCACTCAGCCACTGGCAGCTGCCACAGTCAGCAACTGGCAGCTGCTCACTCAGCCACTGGCAGCTGCCACTCAGCAACTGGTATCTGCCACTCAGCAACTTGCCACTGGCAGCTGCCACTCAGCAACTGGCAGCTGCCCACTCATCACTGGCAGCTGCCACAGTCAGCAACGGCAGCTGCCACAGTCAGCCACTGGCAGCTGCCACTCAGCAACTGGCAGCTGCGTTATATTCGCTGATCAGCCGCGGCTGGCTGGATGAGCGTCCAGCAAGCGTCTGTAAGCTGCCAGTCGGATCACGGCCATTTGACTGGTTTAATCGGGACAAACGGCCCAAAAATACCAATCATACACAAGAATAAAGGCATGACATTATATTCAAAATAGAATTTTTTTTTTATTTCCTTTCAGCGAGAGTGTCAGGCAACGCGTTATATTCGCTGATCAGCCGCGGCTGGCTGGGAATGAGCGTCCAGCAAGCGTCTGTAAGCTGCCAGTCGGATCACGGCCATTTGACTGGTTTAATCGGGATAAACTGCCAAAAAATACCAATCATACACAAGAATAAAGGCATGACATTATATTCATAATAAGAATTTTTTTTATTTCCTTTCATCGAGAGTGTCAGGCAACGCGTTACATTCGCTGATCAGCAGCGGCTGCTGGATGAGCGTCCAGCAAGCGGCTGCAAGCTGCCAGTCGGATCACGGCCATTTGACTGGTTTAATCGGGACAACAGTACCCAAAACACCGCTGGCAGCTGCCAGTCAGTCAACACACTCAGCCACTGGCAACTGCCAGTCAGCAACTGCCATGCAACTGGCAGCTGCCACTCAGCCACTGGCAGCTGCCACTCAGCAACTGGCAACTGGCAGCTGCCACTCATCCACTAGCAGCTGCCACTCAGCCACTGGCAGCTGCCACTCAGCTGCTCAGCTGCCACTCATCCACTGGCAGCTGCCACTCAGCCACTGGCAGCTGCCACTCAGCAACGGGTAGCTGCCACTCAGCCACTGGCAGCTGCCACAGTCAGCCACTGGCAGCTGCCACTCAGCAACTGGCAGCTGCCACTCAGCAACCTTGCAACTGGCAGCTGCCACTCAGCCACTGGCAGCTGCCACAGTCAGCAACTGGCAGCTGCCACTCAGCAACTGCAAACTGGCAGCTGCCACTCAGCCACTGGCAGCTGCCACTCAGCAATGCAACTGGCAGCTGCCACTCAGCCACTTGCAGCTGCCACTCAGCCATGGCAGCTGCCACCAGCAAAGCTGGCAGCTGCCACTCAGCAACTGGCAGCTGCCACTCATCTCCACTGGCAGCTGCCACATCAGCAACTGGCAGCTGCCACATCAGCCAAGAATGGCAGCTGCCACTCAGCCCCACACAAAAAACTGGCAGCTGCCACAGTCAGCGAGACTGGCAGCAACGCGTTATATTCGCTGATCAGCCGCGGCTGGCTGGATGAGCGTCCAGCAAGCGTCTGTAAGCTGCCAGTCGGATCACGGCCATTTGACTGGTTTAATCGGGATAAACGGCCAAAAAATACCAATCATACACAAGAATAAAGGCATGACATTATATTCATAATAAGAATTTTTTTTATTTCCTTTCATCGAGAGTGTCAGGCAACGCGTTACATTCGCTGATCAGCAGCGGCTGGCTGGATGAGCGTCCAGCAAGCGGCTGCAAGCTGCCAGTCGGATCACGGCCATTTGACTGGTTTAATCGGGACAACAGTACCCAAAACACCGCTGGCAGCTGCCAGTCAGTCAACACACTCAGCCACTGGCAACTGCCAGTCAGCAACTGCCATGCAACTGGCAGCTGCCACTCAGCCACTGGCAGCTGCCACAGTCAGCCACTGGCAGCTGCACGGTATATTCGCTGATCAGCCGCGGCTGGCTGGATGAGCGTCCAGCAAGCGTCTGTAAGCTGCCAGTCGGATCACGGCCATTTGACTGGTTTAATCGGGATAAACGGCCCAAAAAATACCAATCATACACAAGAATAAAGGCATGACATTATATTCATAATAAGAATTTTTTTTATTTCCTTTCAGCGAGAGTGTCAGGCAACGCGTTATATTCGCTGATCAGCCGCGGCTGGCTGGATGAGCGTCC
The DNA here is from genome assembly GCF_016745375.1 of Pimephales promelas. The sequence continues at coordinate 21,380,583 of NW_024121111.1, forward strand.
AGCAAGCGTCTGTAAGCTGCCAGTCGGATCACGGCCATTTGACTGGTTTAATCGGGATAAACGGCCAAAAAATACCAATCATACACAAGAATAAAGGCATGACATTATATTCATAATAAGAATTTTTTTTATTTCCTTTCATCGAGAGTGTCAGGCAACGCGTTACATTCGCTGATCAGCAGCGGCTGGCTGGATGAGCGTCCAGCAAGCGGCTGCAAGCTGCCAGTCGGATCACGGCCATTTGACTGGTTTAATCGGGACAACAGTACCCAAAACACCGCTGGCAGCTGCCAGTCAGTCAACACACTCAGCCACTGGCAACTGCCAGTCAGCAACTGCCATGCAACTGGCAGCTGCCACTCAGCCACTGGCAGCTGCCACAGTCAGCCACTGGCAGCTGCACGGTATATTCGCTGATCAGCCGCGGCTGGCTGGATGAGCGTCCAGCAAGCGTCTGTAAGCTGCCAGTCGGATCACGGCCATTTGACTGGTTTAATCGGGATAAACGGCCAAAAAAATACCAATCATACACAAGAATAAAGGCATGACATTATATTCATAATAAGAATTTTTTTTATTTCCTTTCAGCGAGAGTGTCAGGCAACGCGTTATATTCGCTGATCAGCCGCGGCTGGCTGGATGAGCGTCCAGCAAGCGTCTGTAAGCTGCCAGTCGGATCACGGCCATTTGACTGGTTTAATCGGGATAAACGGCCAAAAAATACCAATCATACACAAGAATAAAGGCATGACATTATATTCATAATAAGAATTTTTTTTATTTCCTTTCATCGAGAGTGTCAGGCAACGCGTTACATTCGCTGATCAGCAGCGGCTGGCTGGATGAGCGTCCAGCAAGCGGCTGCAAGCTGCCAGTCGGATCACGGCCATTTGACTGGTTTAATCGGGACAACAGTACCCAAAACAAGCTGGCAGCTGCCAGTCAGTCAACACACTCAGCCACTGGCAACTGCCACTCAGCCCATGGCAGCTGCCACTCATCCACTGGCAGCTGCCACTCAGCAATTGGTAGCTGCCACTCAGCCACTGGCAGCTGCCACGCGTCAGCAACTGGCAGCTGCCACTCAGCCACTGGCAGTGCCACTCATCCACTGGCAGCTGCCACTCAAGCCACTGGCAGCTGCCACTCAGCAACTGGTAGCTGCCACTCAGCCACTGGCAGCTGCCAACAGTCAAGCCACTGGCAGCTGCCACTCAGCCACTGGCAGCTGCCACTCAGCCACTGGCAGCTGCCACAGTCAGCCACTGGCAGCTGCCACTCAGCACTGGCAGCTGCCACTCAGCAACTGCGTATCTGCCACTCAGCAACCTTGCAACTGGCAGCTGCCACTCAGCAACTGGCAAGCTGCCACTCATCACGGCAGCTGCCACAGTCAGCAACTGGCAGCTGCCACATCAGCCACTGGCAGCTTCACTTCAGCAGAGTGGCAGCTGCGTTATATTCGCTGATCAGCCGCGGCTGGCTGGATGAGCGTCCAGCAAGCGTCTGTAAGCTGCCAGTCGGATCACGGCCATTTGACTGGTTTAATCGGGACAAACGGCCCAAAAATACCAATCATACACAAGAATAAAGGCATGACATTATATTCAATAAGAATTTTTTTTATTTCCTTTCAGCGAGAGTGTCAGGCAACGCGTTATATTCGCTGATCAGCCGCGGCTGGCTGGATGAGCGTCCAGCAAGCGTCTGTAAGCTGCCAGTCGGATCACGGCCATTTGACTGGTTTAATCGGGATAAAACCCAAAAAATACCAATCATACACAAGAATAAAGGCATGACATTATATTCATAATAAGAATTTTTTTTTATTTCCTTTCATCGAGAGTGTCAGGCAACGCGTTACATTCGCTGATCAGCAGCGGCTGGCTGGATGAGCGTCCAGCAAGCGGCTGCAAGCTGCCAGTCGGATCACGGCCATTTGACTGGTTTAATCGGGACAACAGTACCCAAAACACCGCTGGCAGCTGCCAGTCAGTCAACACACTCAGCCACTGGCAACTGCCAGTCAGCAACTGCCATGCAACTGGCAGCTGCCACTCAGCACTGGCAGCTGCCACTCAGCAACTGGCAACTGGCAGCTGCCACTCATCCACTAGCAGCTGCCACTCAGCCACTGGCAGCTGCCACTCAGCTGCTCAGCTGCCACTCATCCACTGGCAAGCTGCCACTCAGCCACTGGCAGCTGCCACTCAGCAACGGGTAGCTGCCACTCAGCCACTGGCAGCTGCCACAGTCAGCCAACTGGCAGCTGCCACTCCAGCAACTGGCAGCTGCCACTCAGCAACTTGCAACTGGCAGCTGCCACTCAGCCACTGGAGCTGCCACAGTCAGCAACTGGCAGCTGCCACTCAGCAACTTTGCAACTGGCAGCTGCCACTCAGCCACTGGCAGCTGCCAGTCAGCAACTGGCAGCTGCCACTCAGCAACTTGCAACTGGCAGCTGCCACTCAGCCACTGGCAGCTGCCACTCAGCCATGGCAGCTGCCACAGTCAGCAACTGGCAGCTGCCACTCAGCCACTGGCAACTGCCAGTCAGCAACTGCCATGCAACTGGCAGCTGCCACTCAGCCACTGGCAGCTGCCACAGTCAGCCACTGGCAGCTGCACGGTATATTCGCTGATCAGCCGCGGCTGGCTGGATGAGCGTCCAGCAAGCGTCTGTAAGCTGCCAGTCGGATCACGGCCATTTGACTGGTTTAATCGGGATAAACGGCCAAAAAATACCAATCATACACAAGAATAAAGGCATGACATTATATTCATAATAAGAATTTTTTTTATTTCCTTTCATCGAGAGTGTCAGGCAACGCGTTACATTCGCTGATCAGCAGCGGCTGGCTGGATGAGCGTCCAGCAAGCGGCTGCAAGCTGCCAGTCGGATCACGGCCATTTGACTGGTTTAATCGGGATAAACGGCCAAAAAATACCAATCATACACAAGAATAAAGGCATGACATTATATTCATAATAAGAATTTTTTTTATTTCCTTTCATCGAGAGTGTCAGGCAACGCGTTACATTCGCTGATCAGCAGCGGCTGGCTGGATGAGCGTCCAGCAAGCGGCTGCAAGCTGCCAGGTCGGATCACGGCCATTTGACTGGTTTAATCGGGACAACAGTACCCAAAACACAGCTGGCAGCTGCCAGTCAGTCAACACACTCAGCCACTGGCAACTGCCACTCAGCCCATGGCAGCTGCCACTCATCCACTGGCAGCTGCCACTCAGCAATTGGTAGCTGCCACTCAGCCACTGGCAGCTGCCACGGTCAGCAACTGGCAGCTGCCACTCAGCCACTGGCAGCTGCCACTCATCCACTGGCAGCTGCCACTCAGCCACTGGCAGCTGCCACTCAGCAACTGGTAGCTGCCACTCAGCCACTGGCAGCTGCCACAGTCAGCCACTGGCAGCTGCCACTCAGCCACTGGCAGCTGCCACTCAGCCACTGGCAGCTGCCACAGTCAGCAACTGGCAGCTGCCACTCAGCCACTGGCAGCTGCCACTCAGCAACTGGTATCTGCCACTCAGCAACTTGCAACTGGCAGCTGCCACTCAGCAACTGGCAGCTGCCACTCATCACTGGCAGCTGCCACAGTCAGCAACTGGCAGCTGCCACAGTCAGCCACTGGCAGCTGCCACTCAGCAACTGGCAGCTGCGTTATATTCGCTGATCAGCCGCGGCTGGCTGGATGAGCGTCCAGCAAGCGTCTGTAAGCTGCCAGTCGGATCACGGCCATTTGACTGGTTTAATCGGGACAAACGGCCCAAAAATACCAATCATACACAAGAATAAAGGCATGACATTATATTCAAAATAAGAATTTTTTTTTATTTCCTTTCAGCGAGAGTGTCAGGCAACGCGTTATATTCGCTGATCAGCCGCGGCTGGCTGGATGAGCGTCCAGCAAGCGTCTGTAAGCTGCCAGTCGGATCACGGCCATTTGACTGGTTTAATCGGGATAAACGGCCAAAAAATACCAATCATACACAAGAATAAAGGCATGACATTATATTCATAATAAGAATTTTTTTTATTTCCTTTCATCGAGAGTGTCAGGCAACGCGTTACATTCGCTGATCAGCAGCGGCTGGCTGGATGAGCGTCCAGCAAGCGGCTGCAAGCTGCCAGTCGGATCACGGCCATTTGACTGGTTTAATCGGGACAACAGTACCCAAAACACCGCTGGCAGCTGCCAGTCAGTCAACACACTCAGCCACTGGCAACTGCCAGTCAGCAACTGCCATGCAACTGGCAGCTGCCACTCAGCCACTGGCAGCTGCCACTCAGCAACTGGCAACTGGCAGCTGCCACTCATCCACTAGCAGCTGCCACTCAGCCACTGGCAGCTGCCACTCAGCTGCTCAGCTGCCACTCATCCACTGGCAGCTGCCACTCAGCCACTGGCAGCTGCCACTCAGCAACGGGTAGCTGCCACTCAGCCACTGGCAGCTGCCACAGTCAGCCACTGGCAGCTGCCACTCAGCAACTGGCAGCTGCCACTCAGCAACTTGCAACTGGCAGCTGCCACTCAGCCACTGGCAGCTGCCACAGTCAGCAACTGGCAGCTGCCACTCAGCAACTTGCAACTGGCAGCTGCCACTCAGCCACTGGCAGCTGCCACAGTCAGCAACTGGCAGCTGCCACTCAGCCACTGGCAGCTGCCACTCAGCAACTTGCAACTGGCAGCTGCCACTCATCCACTGGCAGCTGCCACTCATCCACTGGCAGCTGCCACAGTCAGCAACTGGCAGCTGCCACAGTCAGCCACTGGCAGCTGCCACAGTCAGCAACTGGCAGCTGCGTTATATTCGCTGATCAGCCGCGGCTGGCTGGATGAGCGTCCAGCAAGCGTCTGTAAGCTGCCAGTCGGATCACGGCCATTTGACTGGTTTAATCGGGATAAACGGCCAAAAAATACCAATCATACACAAGAATAAAGGCATGACATTATATTCATAATAAGAATTTTTTTTATTTCCTTTCATCGAGAGTGTCAGGCAACGCGTTACATTCGCTGATCAGCAGCGGCTGGCTGGATGAGCGTCCAGCAAGCGGCTGCAAGCTGCCAGTCGGATCACGGCCATTTGACTGGTTTAATCGGGACAACAGTACCCAAAACACCGCTGGCAGCTGCCAGTCAGTCAACACACTCAGCCACTGGCAACTGCCAGTCAGCAACTGCCATGCAACTGGCAGCTGCCACTCAGCCACTGGCAGCTGCCACAGTCAGCCACTGGCAGCTGCACGGTATATTCGCTGATCAGCCGCGGCTGGCTGGATGAGCGTCCAGCAAGCGTCTGTAAGCTGCCAGTCGGATCACGGCCATTTGACTGGTTTAATCGGGATAAACGGCCAAAAAATACCAATCATACACAAGAATAAAGGCATGACATTATATTCATAATAAGAATTTTTTTTATTTCCTTTCATCGAGAGTGTCAGGCAACGCGTTACATTCGCTGATCAGCAGCGGCTGGCTGGATGAGCGTCCAGCAAGCGGCTGCAAGCTGCCAGTCGGATCACGGCCATTTGACTGGTTTAATCGGGATAAACGGCCAAAAAATACCAATCATACACAAGAATAAAGGCATGACATTATATTCATAATAAGAATTTTTTTTATTTCCTTTCATCGAGAGTGTCAGGCAACGCGTTACATTCGCTGATCAGCAGCGGCTGGCTGGATGAGCGTCCAGCAAGCGGCTGCAAGCTGCCAGGTCGGATCACGGCCATTTGACTGGTTTAATCGGGACAACAGTACCCAAAACACAGCTGGCAGCTGCCAGTCAGTCAACACACTCAGCCACTGGCAACTGCCACTCAGCCCATGGCAGCTGCCACTCATCCACTGGCAGCTGCCACTCAGCAATTGGTAGCTGCCACTCAGCCACTGGCAGCTGCCACGGTCAGCAACTGGCAGCTGCCACTCAGCCACTGGCAGCTGCCACTCATCCACTGGCAGCTGCCACTCAGCCACTGGCAGCTGCCACTCAGCAACTGGTAGCTGCCACTCAGCCACTGGCAGCTGCCACAGTCAGCCACTGGCAGCTGCCACTCAGCCACTGGCAGCTGCCACAGTCAGCAACTGGCAGCTGCCACTCAGCCACTGGCAGCTGCCACTCAGCAACTGGTATCTGCCACTCAGCAACTTGCAACTGGCAGCTGCCACTCAGCAACTGGCAGCTGCCACTCATCACTGGCAGCTGCCACAGTCAGCCACTGGCAGCTGCCACTCAGCAACTGGCAGCTGCGTTATATTCGCTGATCAGCCGCGGCTGGCTGGATGAGCGTCCAGCAAGCGTCTGTAAGCTGCCAGTCGGATCACGGCCATTTGACTGGTTTAATCGGGACAAACGGCCCAAAAATACCAATCATACACAAGAATAAAGGCATGACATTATATTCAAAATAAGAATTTTTTTTTTATTTCCTTTCAGCGAGAGTGTCAGGCAACGCGTTATATTCGCTGATCAGCCGCGGCTGGCTGGATGAGCGTCCAGCAAGCGTCTGTAAGCTGCCAGTCGGATCACGGCCATTTGACTGGTTTAATCGGGATAAACGGCCAAAAAATACCAATCATACACAAGAATAAAGGCATGACATTATATTCATAATAAGAATTTTTTTTATTTCCTTTCATCGAGAGTGTCAGGCAACGCGTTACATTCGCTGATCAGCAGCGGCTGGCTGGATGAGCGTCCAGCAAGCGGCTGCAAGCTGCCAGTCGGATCACGGCCATTTGACTGGTTTAATCGGGACAACAGTACCCAAAACACCGCTGGCAGCTGCCAGTCAGTCAACACACTCAGCCACTGGCAACTGCCAGTCAGCAACTGCCATGCAACTGGCAGCTGCCACTCAGCCACTGGCAGCTGCCACAGTCAGCCACTGGCAGCTGCACGGTATATTCGCTGATCAGCCGCGGCTGGCTGGATGAGCGTCCAGCAAGCGTCTGTAAGCTGCCAGTCGGATCACGGCCATTTGACTGGTTTAATCGGGATAAACGGCCCAAAAATACCAATCATACACAAGAATAAAGGCATGACATTATATTCATAATAAGAATTTTTTTTATTTCCTTTCAGCGAGAGTGTCAGGCAACGCGTTATATTCGCTGATCAGCCGCGGCTGGCTGGATGAGCGTCCAGCAAGCGTCTGTAAGCTGCCAGTCGGATCACGGCCATTTGACTGGTTTAATCGGGATAAACGGCCAAAAAATACCAATCATACACAAGAATAAAGGCATGACATTATATTCATAATAAGAATTTTTTTTATTTCCTTTCATCGAGAGTGTCAGGCAACGCGTTACATTCGCTGATCAGCAGCGGCTGGCTGGATGAGCGTCCAGCAAGCGGCTGCAAGCTGCCAGTCGGATCACGGCCATTTGACTGGTTTAATCGGGACAACAGTACCCAAAACACCGCTGGCAGCTGCCAGTCAGTCAACACACTCAGCCACTGGCAACTGCCAGTCAGCAACTGCCATGCAACTGGCAGCTGCCACTCAGCCACTGGCAGCTGCCACAGTCAGCCACTGGCAGCTGCACGGTATATTCGCTGATCAGCCGCGGCTGGCTGGATGAGCGTCCAGCAAGCGTCTGTAAGCTGCCAGTCGGATCACGGCCATTTGACTGGTTTAATCGGGATAAACGGCCCAAAAATACCAATCATACACAAGAATAAAGGCATGACATTATATTCATAATAAGAATTTTTTTATATCCTTTCAGCGAGAGTGTCAGGCAACGCGTTACATTCGCTGATCAGCAGCGGCTGGCTGGATGAGCGTCTAGCAAGCGTCCAGCAAGCGTCTGTAAGCTGCCAGTCGGATCACGGCCATTTGACTGGTTTAATCGGGATAAACGGCCCAAAAATACCAATCATACACAAGAATAAAGGCATGACATTATATTCATATAAGAATTTTTTTTTTATTTCCTTTCAGCGAGAGTGTCAGGCAACGCGTTATATTCGCTGATCAGCCGCGGCTGGCTGGATGAGCGTCCAGCAAGCGTCTGTAAGCTGCCAGTCGGATCACGGCCATTTGACTGGTTTAATCGGGATAAACGGCCAAAAAATACCAATCATACACAAGAATAAAGGCATGACATTATATTCATAATAAGAATTTTTTTTATTTCCTTTCATCGAGAGTGTCAGGCAACGCGTTACATTCGCTGATCAGCAGCGGCTGGCTGGATGAGCGTCCAGCAAGCGGCTGCAAGCTGCCAGTCGGATCACGGCCATTTGACTGGTTTAATCGGGACAACAGTACCCAAAACACCGCTGGCAGCTGCCAGTCAGTCAACACACTCAGCCACTGGCAACTGCCAGTCAGCAACTGCCATGCAACTGGCAGCTGCCACTCAGCCACTGGCAGCTGCCACAGTCAGCCACTGGCAGCTGCACGGTATATTCGCTGATCAGCCGCGGCTGGCTGGATGAGCGTCCAGCAAGCGTCTGTAAGCTGCCAGTCGGATCACGGCCATTTGACTGGTTTAATCGGGATAAACGGCCAAAAAATACCAATCATACACAAGAATAAAGGCATGACATTATATTCATAATAAGAATTTTTTTTATTTCCTTTCATCGAGAGTGTCAGGCAACGCGTTACATTCGCTGATCAGCAGCGGCTGGCTGGATGAGCGTCCAGCAAGCGGCTGCAAGCTGCCAGTCGGATCACGGCCATTTGACTGGTTTAATCGGGATAAACGGCCAAAAAATACCAATCATACACAAGAATAAAGGCATGACATTATATTCATAATAAGAATTTTTTTTATTTCCTTTCATCGAGAGTGTCAGGCAACGCGTTACATTCGCTGATCAGCAGCGGCTGGCTGGATGAGCGTCCAGCAAGCGGCTGCAAGCTGCCAGTCGGATCACGGCCATTTGACTGGTTTAATCGGGACAACAGTACCCAAAACACAGCTGGCAGCTGCCAGTCAGTCAACACACTCAGCCACTGGCAACTGCCACTCAGCCCATGGCAGCTGCCACTCATCCACTGGCAGCTGCCACTCAGCAATTGGTAGCTGCCACTCAGCCACTGGCAGCTGCCACGGTCAGCAACTGGCAGCTGCCACTCAGCCACTGGCAGCTGCCACTCATCCACTGGCAGCTGCCACTCAGCCACTGGCAGCTGCCACTCAGCAACTGGTAGCTGCCACTCAGCCACTGGCAGCTGCCACAGTCAGCCACTGGCAGCTGCCACTCAGCCACTGGCAGCTGCCACTCAGCCACTGGCAGCTGCCACAGTCAGCAACTGGCAGCTGCCACTCAGCCACTGGCAGCTGCCACTCAGCAACTGGCAGCTGCCACTCAGCAACTTGCAACTGGCAGCTGCCACTCAGCAACTGGCAGCTGCCACTCATCACTGGCAGCTGCCACAGTCAGCAACTGGCAGCTGCCCAGTCAGCCACTGGCAGCTGCCACTCAGCAACTGGCAGCTGCGTTATATTCGCTGATCAGCCGCGGCTGGCTGGATGAGCGTCCAGCAAGCGTCTGTAAGCTGCCAGTCGGATCACGGCCATTTGACTGGTTTAATCGGGACAAACGGCCCAAAAATACCAATCATACACAAGAATAAAGGCATGACATTATATTCAAAATAAGAATTTTTTTTTATTTCCTTTCAGCGAGAGTGTCAGGCAACGCGTTATATTCGCTGATCAGCCGCGGCTGGCTGGATGAGCGTCCAGCAAGCGTCTGTAAGCTGCCAGTCGGATCACGGCCATTTGACTGGTTTAATCGGGATAAACGGCCAAAAAATACCAATCATACACAAGAATAAAGGCATGACATTATATTCATAATAAGAATTTTTTTTATTTCCTTTCATCGAGAGTGTCAGGCAACGCGTTACATTCGCTGATCAGCAGCGGCTGGCTGGATGAGCGTCCAGCAAGCGGCTGCAAGCTGCCAGTCGGATCACGGCCATTTGACTGGTTTAATCGGGACAACAGTACCCAAAACACCGCTGGCAGCTGCCAGTCAGTCAACACACTCAGCCACTGGCAACTGCCAGTCAGCAACTGCCATGCAACTGGCAGCTGCCACTCAGCCACTGGCAGCTGCCACTCAGCAACTGGCAGCTGCCACTCATCCACTGGCAGCTGCCACTCAGCCACTGGCAGCTGCCACTCAGCTGCTCAGCTGCCACTCATCCACTGGCAGCTGCCACTCAGCCACTGGCAGCTGCCACTCAGCAACGGTAGCTGCCACTCAGCCACTGGCAGCTGCCACAGTCAGCCACTGGCAGCTGCCACTCAGCAACTGGCAGCTGCCACTCAGCAACTTGCAACTGGCAGCTGCCACTCAGCCACTGGCAGCTGCCACAGTCAGCAACTGGCAGCTGCACTCAGCAACTTGCAACTGGCAGCTGCCACTCAGCCACTGGCAGCTGCCACAGTCAGCAACTGGCAGCTGCCACTCAGCACTGGCAGCTGCCACTCAGCCACTGGCAGCTGCCACTCAGCAACTGGCAGCTGCCACTCAGCAACTGGCAGCTGCCACTCATCCACTGGCAGCTGCCACAGTCAGCAACTGGCAGCTGCCACAGTCAGCAACTGGCAGCTGCCACTCAGCCACTGGCAGCTGCCACAGTCAGCAACTGGCAGCTGCGTTATATTCGCTGATCAGCCGCGGCTGGCTGGATGAGCGTCCAGCAAGCGTCTGTAAGCTGCCAGTCGGATCACGGCCATTTGACTGGTTTAATCGGGATAAACGGCCAAAAAATACCAATCATACACAAGAATAAAGGCATGACATTATATTCATAATAAGAATTTTTTTTATTTCCTTTCATCGAGAGTGTCAGGCAACGCGTTACATTCGCTGATCAGCAGCGGCTGGCTGGATGAGCGTCCAGCAAGCGGCTGCAAGCTGCCAGTCGGATCACGGCCATTTGACTGGTTTAATCGGGACAACAGTACCCAAAACACCGCTGGCAGCTGCCAGTCAGTCAACACACTCAGCCACTGGCAACTGCCAGTCAGCAACTGCCATGCAACTGGCAGCTGCCACTCAGCCACTGGCAGCTGCCACAGTCAGCCACTGGCAGCTGCACGGTATATTCGCTGATCAGCCGCGGCTGGCTGGATGAGCGTCCAGCAAGCGTCTGTAAGCTGCCAGTCGGATCACGGCCATTTGACTGGTTTAATCGGGATAAACGGCCCAAAAATACCAATCATACACAAGAATAAAGGCATGACATTATATTCATAATAAGAATTTTTTTTATTTCCTTTCAGCGAGAGTGTCAGGCAACGCGTTATATTCGCTGATCAGCCGCGGCTGGCTGGATGAGCGTCCAGCAAGCGTCTGTAAGCTGCCAGTCGGATCACGGCCATTTGACTGGTTTAATCGGGATAAACGGCCAAAAAATACCAATCATACACAAGAATAAAGGCATGACATTATATTCATAATAAGAATTTTTTTTATTTCCTTTCATCGAGAGTGTCAGGCAACGCGTTACATTCGCTGATCAGCAGCGGCTGGCTGGATGAGCGTCCAGCAAGCGGCTGCAAGCTGCCAGTCGGATCACGGCCATTTGACTGGTTTAATCGGGACAACAGTACCCAAAACACCGCTGGCAGCTGCCAGTCAGTCAACACACTCAGCCACTGGCAACTGCCAGTCAGCAACTGCCATGCAACTGGCAGCTGCCACTCAGCCACTGGCAGCTGCCACAGTCAGCCACTGGCAGCTGCACGGTATATTCGCTGATCAGCCGCGGCTGGCTGGATGAGCGTCCAGCAAGCGTCTGTAAGCTGCCAGTCGGATCACGGCCATTTGACTGGTTTAATCGGGATAAACGGCCAAAAAATACCAATCATACACAAGAATAAAGGCATGACATTATATTCATAATAAGAATTTTTTTTATTTCCTTTCATCGAGAGTGTCAGGCAACGCGTTACATTCGCTGATCAGCAGCGGCTGGCTGGATGAGCGTCCAGCAAGCGGCTGCAAGCTGCCAGTCGGATCACGGCCATTTGACTGGTTTAATCGGGATAAACGGCCAAAAAATACCAATCATACACAAGAATAAAGGCATGACATTATATTCATAATAAGAATTTTTTTTATTTCCTTTCATCGAGAGTGTCAGGCAACGCGTTACATTCGCTGATCAGCAGCGGCTGGCTGGATGAGCGTCCAGCAAGCGGCTGCAAGCTGCCAGTCGGATCACGGCCATTTGACTGGTTTAATCGGGACAACAGTACCCAAAACACAGCTGGCAGCTGCCAGTCAGTCAACACACTCAGCCACTGGCAACTGCCACTCAGCCCATGGCAGCTGCCACTCATCCACTGGCAGCTGCCACTCAGCAATTGGTAGCTGCCACTCAGCCACTGGCAGCTGCCACGGTCAGCAACTGGCAGCTGCCACTCAGCCACTGGCAGCTGCCACTCAGCAACTGGCAGCTGCCACTCAGCCACTGGCAGCTGCCACTCAGCAACTGGCAGCTGCCACTCAGCCACTGGCAGCTGCCACTCAGCACTGGCAGCTGCCACTCAGCCACTGGCAGCTGCCACTCAGCCACTGGCAGCTGCCACAGTCAGCAACTGGCAGCTGCCACTCAGCCACTGGCAGCTGCCACTCAGCAACTGGCAGCTGCCACTCAGCAACTTGCAACTGGCAGCTGCCACTCAGCACTGGCAGCTGCCACTCATCACTGGCAGCTGCCACAGTCAGCCACTGGCAGCTGCCACTCAGCAACTGGCAGCTGCGTTATATTCGCTGATCAGCCGCGGCTGGCTGGATGAGCGTCCAGCAAGCGTCTGTAAGCTGCCAGTCGGATCACGGCCATTTGACTGGTTTAATCGGGACAAACGGCCCAAAAATACCAATCATACACAAGAATAAAGGCATGACATTATATTCAAAATAAGAATTTTTTTTTTATTTCCTTTCAGCGAGAGTGTCAGGCAACGCGTTATATTCGCTGATCAGCCGCGGCTGGCTGGATGAGCGTCCAGCAAGCGTCTGTAAGCTGCCAGTCGGATCACGGCCATTTGACTGGTTTAATCGGGATAAACGGCCAAAAAATACCAATCATACACAAGAATAAAGGCATGACATTATATTCATAATAAGAATTTTTTTTATTTCCTTTCATCGAGAGTGTCAGGCAACGCGTTACATTCGCTGATCAGCAGCGGCTGGCTGGATGAGCGTCCAGCAAGCGGCTGCAAGCTGCCAGTCGGATCACGGCCATTTGACTGGTTTAATCGGGACAACAGTACCCAAAACACCGCTGGCAGCTGCCAGTCAGTCAACACACTCAGCCACTGGCAACTGCCAGTCAGCAACTGCCATGCAACTGGCAGCTGCCACTCAGCCACTGGCAGCTGCCACAGTCAGCCACTGGCAGCTGCACGGTATATTCGCTGATCAGCCGCGGCTGGCTGGATGAGCGTCCAGCAAGCGTCTGTAAGCTGCCAGTCGGATCACGGCCATTTGACTGGTTTAATCGGGATAAACGGCCCAAAAATACCAATCATACACAAGAATAAAGGCATGACATTATATTCATAATAAGAATTTTTTTTATTTCCTTTCAGCGAGAGTGTCAGGCAACGCGTTATATTCGCTGATCAGCCGCGGCTGGCTGATGATAGAGCGTCCAGCAAGCGTCTGTAAGCTGCCAGTCGGATCACGGCCATTTGACTGGTTTAATCGGGATAAACGGCCCAAAAATACCAATCATACACAAGAATAAAGGCATGACATTATATTCATAATAAGAATTTTTTTTATTTCCTTTCAGCGAGAGTGTCAGGCAACGCGTTATATTCGCTGATCAGCAGCGGCTGGCTGGATGAGCGTCTAGCAAGCGTCTGCAAGCTGCCAGTCGGATCACGGCCATTTGACTGGTTTAATCGGGATAAACGGCCAAAAAATACCAATCATCACACAAGAATCAGGCATGACATTATATTCATAATAAGAATTTTTTTTATTTCCTTTCATCGAGAGTGTCACTGGCAGCGCGTTACATTCGCTGATCAGCAGCGGCTGGCTGGATGAGCGTCCAGCAAGCGGCTGCAAGCTGCCAGTCGGATCACGGCCATTTGACTGGTTTAATCGGGACAACAGGCCCAAAACCGCTGGCAGCTGCCAGTCATCAACACACTCAGCCACTGGCAACTGCCAGTCAGCAACTGCCATGCAACTGGCAGCTGCCACTCAGCCACTGGCAGCTGCCACAGTCAGCCACTGGCAGCTGCACGGTATATTCGCTGATCAGCCGCGGCTGGCTGGATGAGCGTCCAGCAAGCGTCTGTAAGCTGCCAGTCGGATCACGGCCATTTGACTGGTTTAATCGGGATAAACGGCCCAAAAATACCAATCATACACAAGAATAAAGGCATGACATTATATTCATAATAAGAATTTTTTTTATTTCCTTTCAGCGAGAGTGTCAGGCAACGCGTTATATTCGCTGATCAGCCGCGGCTGGCTGGATGAGCGTCCAGCAAGCGTCTGTAAGCTGCCAGTCGGATCACGGCCATTTGACTGGTTTAATCGGGATAAACGGCCAAAAAATACCAATCATACACAAGAATAAAGGCATGACATTATATTCATAATAAGAATTTTTTTTATTTCCTTTCATCGAGAGTGTCAGGCAACGCGTTACATTCGCTGATCAGCAGCGGCTGGCTGGATGAGCGTCCAGCAAGCGGCTGCAAGCTGCCAGTCGGATCACGGCCATTTGACTGGTTTAATCGGGACAACAGTACCCAAAACACCGCTGGCAGCTGCCAGTCAGTCAACACACTCAGCCACTGGCAACTGCCAGTCAGCAACTGCCATGCAACTGGCAGCTGCCACTCAGCCACTGGCAGCTGCCACAGTCAGCCACTGGCAGCTGCACGGTATATTCGCTGATCAGCCGCGGCTGGCTGGATGAGCGTCCAGCAAGCGTCTGTAAGCTGCCAGTCGGATCACGGCCATTTGACTGGTTTAATCGGGATAAACGGCCAAAAATACCAATCATACACAAGAATAAAGGCATGACATTATATTCATAATAAGAATTTTTTTTATTTCCTTTCAGCGAGAGTGTCAGGCAACGCGTTATATTCGCTGATCAGCCGCGGCTGGCTGGATGAGCGTCCAGCAAGCGTCTGTAAGCTGCCAGTCGGATCACGGCCATTTGACTGGTTTAATCGGGATAAACGGCCAAAAAATACCAATCATACACAAGAATAAAGGCATGACATTATATTCATAATAAGAATTTTTTTTATTTCCTTTCATCGAGAGTGTCAGGCAACGCGTTACATTCGCTGATCAGCAGCGGCTGGCTGGATGAGCGTCCAGCAAGCGGCTGCAAGCTGCCAGTCGGATCACGGCCATTTGACTGGTTTAATCGGGACAACAGTACCCAAAACACCGCTGGCAGCTGCCAGTCAGTCAACACACTCAGCCACTGGCAACTGCCAGTCAGCAACTGCCATGCAACTGGCAGCTGCCACTCAGCCACTGGCAGCTGCCACAGTCAGCCACTGGCAGCTGCACGGTATATTCGCTGATCAGCCGCGGCTGGCTGGATGAGCGTCCAGCAAGCGTCTGTAAGCTGCCAGTCGGATCACGGCCATTTGACTGGTTTAATCGGGATAAACGGCCAAAAAATACCAATCATACACAAGAATAAAGGCATGACATTATATTCATAATAAGAATTTTTTTTATTTCCTTTCATCGAGAGTGTCAGGCAACGCGTTACATTCGCTGATCAGCAGCGGCTGGCTGGATGAGCGTCCAGCAAGCGGCTGCAAGCTGCCAGTCGGATCACGGCCATTTGACTGGTTTAATCGGGACAACAGTACCCAAAACACAGCTGGCAGCTGCCAGTCAGTCAACACACTCAGCCACTGGCAACTGCCACTCAGCCCATGGCAGCTGCCACTCATCCACTGGCAGCTGCCACTCAGCAATTGGTAGCTGCCACTCAGCAATTGGTAGCTGCCACAGTCAGCAACTGGCAGCTGCCACAGTCAGCAACTGGCAGCTGCCACTCAGCCACTGGCAGCTGCCACTCAGCCACTGGCAGCTGCCACTCAGCCACTGGCAGCTGCCACTCAGCAACTGGTAGCTGCCACTCAGCCACTGGCAGCTGCCACAGTCAGCCACTGGCAGCTGGCACTCAGCCACTGGCAGCTGCCACTCAGCAACTGGCAGCTGCCACTCAGCCACTGGCAGCTGCCACAGTCAGCAACTGGCAGCTGCCACAGTCAGCAACTGGCAGCTGCGTTATATTCGCTGATCAGCCGCGGCTGGCTGGATGAGCGTCCAGCAAGCGTCTGTAAGCTGCCAGTCGGATCACGGCCATTTGACTGGTTTAATCGGGACAAACGGCCCAAAAATACCAATCATACACAAGAATAAAGGCATGACATTATATTCAAAATAAGAATTTTTTTTTTATTTCCTTTCAGCGAGAGTGTCAGGCAACGCGTTATATTCGCTGATCAGCCGCGGCTGGCTGGATGAGCGTCCAGCAAGCGTCTGTAAGCTGCCAGTCGGATCACGGCCATTTGACTGGTTTAATCGGGATAAACGGCCAAAAAATACCAATCATACACAAGAATAAAGGCATGACATTATATTCATAATAAGAATTTTTTTTATTTCCTTTCATCGAGAGTGTCAGGCAACGCGTTACATTCGCTGATCAGCAGCGGCTGGCTGGATGAGCGTCCAGCAAGCGGCTGCAAGCTGCCAGTCGGATCACGGCCATTTGACTGGTTTAATCGGGACAACAGTACCCAAAACACCGCTGGCAGCTGCCAGTCAGTCAACACACTCAGCCACTGGCAACTGCCAGTCAGCAACTGCCATGCAACTGGCAGCTGCCACTCAGCCACTGGCAGCTGCCACAGTCAGCCACTGGCAGCTGCACGGTATATTCGCTGATCAGCCGCGGCTGGCTGGATGAGCGTCCAGCAAGCGTCTGTAAGCTGCCAGTCGGATCACGGCCATTTGACTGGTTTAATCGGGATAAACGGCCCAAAAATACCAATCATACACAAGAATAAAGGCATGACATTATATTCATAATAAGAATTTTTTTTATTTCCTTTCAGCGAGAGTGTCAGGCAACGCGTTATATTCGCTGATCAGCCGCGGCTGGCTGGATGAGCGTCTAGCAAGCGTCCAGCAAGCGTCTGTAAGCTGCCAGTCGGATCACGGCCATTTGACTGGTTTAATCGGGATAAACGGCCCAAAAATACCAATCATACACAAGAATAAAGGCATGACATTATATTCATAATAAGAATTTTTTTTTTATTTCCTTTCAGCGAGAGTGTCAGGCAACGCGTTATATTCGCTGATCAGCCGCGGCTGGCTGGATGAGCGTCCAGCAAGCGTCTGTAAGCTGCCAGTCGGATCACGGCCATTTGACTGGTTTAATCGGGATAAACGGCCAAAAAATACCAATCATACACAAGAATAAAGGCATGACATTATATTCATAATAAGAATTTTTTTTATTTCCTTTCATCGAGAGTGTCAGGCAACGCGTTACATTCGCTGATCAGCAGCGGCTGGCTGGATGAGCGTCCAGCAAGCGGCTGCAAGCTGCCAGTCGGATCACGGCCATTTGACTGGTTTAATCGGGACAACAGTACCCAAAACACCGCTGGCAGCTGCCAGTCAGTCAACACACTCAGCCACTGGCAACTGCCAGTCAGCAACTGCCATGCAACTGGCAGCTGCCACTCAGCCACTGGCAGCTGCCACAGTCAGCCACTGGCAGCTGCACGTATATTCGCTGATCAGCCGCGGCTGGCTGGATGAGCGTCCAGCAAGCGTCTGTAAGCTGCCAGTCGGATCACGGCCATTTGACTGGTTTAATCGGGATAAACGGCCCAAAAATACCAATCATACACAAGAATAAAGGCATGACATTATATTCATAATAAGAATTTTTTTTATTTCCTTTCAGCGAGAGTGTCAGGCAACGCGTTATATTCGCTGATCAGCCGCGGCTGGCTGGATGAGCGTCCAGCAAGCGTCTGTAAGCTGCCAGTCGGATCACGGCCATTTGACTGGTTTAATCGGGATAAACGGCCAAAAAATACCAATCATACACAAGAATAAAGGCATGACATTATATTCATAATAAGAATTTTTTTTATTTCCTTTCATCGAGAGTGTCAGGCAACGCGTTACATTCGCTGATCAGCAGCGGCTGGCTGGATGAGCGTCCAGCAAGCGGCTGCAAGCTGCCAGTCGGATCACGGCCATTTGACTGGTTTAATCGGGACAACAGTACCCAAAACACCGCTGGCAGCTGCCAGTCAGTCAACACACTCAGCCACTGGCAACTGCCAGTCAGCAACTGCCATGCAACTGGCAGCTGCCACTCAGCCACTGGCAGCTGCCACAGTCAGCCACTGGCAGCTGCACGGTATATTCGCTGATCAGCCGCGGCTGGCTGGATGAGCGTCCAGCAAGCGTCTGTAAGCTGCCAGTCGGATCACGGCCATTTGACTGGTTTAATCGGGATAAACGGCCAAAAAATACCAATCATACACAAGAATAAAGGCATGACATTATATTCATAATAAGAATTTTTTTTATTTCCTTTCATCGAGAGTGTCAGGCAACGCGTTACATTCGCTGATCAGCAGCGGCTGGCTGGATGAGCGTCCAGCAAGCGGCTGCAAGCTGCCAGTCGGATCACGGCCATTTGACTGGTTTAATCGGGATAAACGGCCAAAAAATACCAATCATACACAAGAATAAAGGCATGACATTATATTCATAATAAGAATTTTTTTTATTTCCTTTCATCGAGAGTGTCAGGCAACGCGTTACATTCGCTGATCAGCAGCGGCTGGCTGGATGAGCGTCCAGCAAGCGGCTGCAAGCTGCCAGTCGGATCACGGCCATTTGACTGGTTTAATCGGGACAACAGTACCCAAAACACAGCTGGCAGCTGCCAGTCAGTCAACACACTCAGCCACTGGCAACTGCCACTCAGCCCATGGCAGCTGCCACTCATCCACTGGCAGCTGCCACTCAGCAATTGGTAGCTGCCACTCAGCCACTGGCAGCTGCCACAGTCAGCAACTGGCAGCTGCCACTCAGCCACTGGCAGCTGCCACTCATCCACTGGCAGCTGCCACTCAGCCACTGGCAGCTGCCACTCAGCAACTGGCAGCTGCCACTCAGCCACTGGCAGCTGCCACTCAGCCACTGGCAGCTGCCACTCAGCAACTGGCAGCTGCCACTCAGCAACTTGCAACTGGCAGCTGCCACTCAGCAACTGGCAGCTGCCACTCAGCAACTTGCAACTGGCAGCTGCCACTCAGCCACTGGCAGCTGCCACAGTCAGCAACTGGCAGCTGCCACAGTCAGCAACTGGCAGCTGCGTTATATTCGCTGATCAGCCGCGGCTGGCTGGATGAGCGTCCAGCAAGCGTCTGTAAGCTGCCAGTCGGATCACGGCCATTTGACTGGTTTAATCGGGACAAACGGCCCAAAAATACCAATCATACACAAGAATAAAGGCATGACATTATATTCAAAATAAGAATTTTTTTTTTATTTCCTTTCAGCGAGAGTGTCAGGCAACGCGTTATATTCGCTGATCAGCCGCGGCTGGCTGGATGAGCGTCCAGCAAGCGTCTGTAAGCTGCCAGTCGGATCACGGCCATTTGACTGGTTTAATCGGGATAAACGGCCAAAAAATACCAATCATACACAAGAATAAAGGCATGACATTATATTCATAATAAGAATTTTTTTTATTTCCTTTCATCGAGAGTGTCAGGCAACGCGTTACATTCGCTGATCAGCAGCGGCTGGCTGGATGAGCGTCCAGCAAGCGGCTGCAAGCTGCCAGTCGGATCACGGCCATTTGACTGGTTTAATCGGGACAACAGTACCCAAAACACCGCTGGCAGCTGCCAGTCAGTCAACACACTCAGCCACTGGCAACTGCCAGTCAGCAACTGCCATGCAACTGGCAGCTGCCACTCAGCCACTGGCAGCTGCCACAGTCAGCCACTGGCAGCTGCACGGTATATTCGCTGATCAGCCGCGGCTGGCTGGATGAGCGTCCAGCAAGCGTCTGTAAGCTGCCAGTCGGATCACGGCCATTTGACTGGTTTAATCGGGATAAACGGCCCAAAAATACCAATCATACACAAGAATAAAGGCATGACATTATATTCATAATAAGAATTTTTTTTATTTCCTTTCAGCGAGAGTGTCAGGCAACGCGTTATATTCGCTGATCAGCCGCGGCTGGCTGGATGAGCGTCTAGCAAGCGTCCAGCAAGCGTCTGTAAGCTGCCAGTCGGATCACGGCCATTTGACTGGTTTAATCGGGATAAACGGCCCAAAAATACCAATCATACACAAGAATAAAGGCATGACATTATATTCATGATAAGAATTTTTTTTTTATTTCCTTTCAGCGAGAGTGTCAGGCAACGCGTTATATTCGCTGATCAGCCGCGGCTGGCTGGATGAGCGTCCAGCAAGCGTCTGTAAGCTGCCAGTCGGATCACGGCCATTTGACTGGTTTAATCGGGATAAACGGCCAAAAAATACCAATCATACACAAGAATAAAGGCATGACATTATATTCATAATAAGAATTTTTTTTATTTCCTTTCATCGAGAGTGTCAGGCAACGCGTTACATTCGCTGATCAGCAGCGGCTGGCTGGATGAGCGTCCAGCAAGCGGCTGCAAGCTGCCAGTCGGATCACGGCCATTTGACTGGTTTAATCGGGACAACAGTACCCAAAACACCGCTGGCAGCTGCCAGTCAGTCAACACACTCAGCCACTGGCAACTGCCAGTCAGCAACTGCCATGCAACTGGCAGCTGCCACTCAGCCACTGGCAGCTGCCACAGTCAGCCACTGGCAGCTGCACGGTATATTCGCTGATCAGCCGCGGCTGGCTGGATGAGCGTCCAGCAAGCGTCTGTAAGCTGCCAGTCGGATCACGGCCATTTGACTGGTTTAATCGGGATAAACGGCCCAAAAATACCAATCATACACAAGAATAAAGGCATGACATTATATTCATAATAAGAATTTTTTTTATTTCCTTTCAGCGAGAGTGTCAGGCAACGCGTTATATTCGCTGATCAGCCGCGGCTGGCTGGATGAGCGTCCAGCAAGCGTCTGTAAGCTGCCAGTCGGATCACGGCCATTTGACTGGTTTAATCGGGATAAACGGCCAAAAAATACCAATCATACACAAGAATAAAGGCATGACATTATATTCATAATAAGAATTTTTTTTATTTCCTTTCATCGAGAGTGTCAGGCAACGCGTTACATTCGCTGATCAGCAGCGGCTGGCTGGATGAGCGTCCAGCAAGCGGCTGCAAGCTGCCAGTCGGATCACGGCCATTTGACTGGTTTAATCGGGACAACAGTACCCAAAACACCGCTGGCAGCTGCCAGTCAGTCAACACACTCAGCCACTGGCAACTGCCAGTCAGCAACTGCCATGCAACTGGCAGCTGCCACTCAGCCACTGGCAGCTGCACGGTATATTCGCTGATCAGCCGCGGCTGGCTGGATGAGCGTCCAGCAAGCGTCTGTAAGCTGCCAGTCGGATCACTGCCATTTGACTGGTTTAATCGGGATAAACGGCCAAAAAATACCAATCATACACAAGAATAAAGGCATGACATTATATTCATAATAAGAATTTTTTTTATTTCCTTTCATCGAGAGTGTCAGGCAACGCGTTACATTCGCTGATCAGCAGCGGCTGGCTGGATGAGCGTCCAGCAAGCGGCTGCAAGCTGCCAGTCGGATCACGGCCATTTGACTGGTTTAATCGGGATAAACGGCCAAAAAATACCAATCATACACAAGAATAAAGGCATGACATTATATTCATAATGAGAATTTTTTTTATTTCCTTTCATCGAGAGTGTCAGGCAACGCGTTACATTCGCTGATCAGCAGCGGCTGGCTGGATGAGCGTCCAGCAAGCGGCTGCAAGCTGCCAGTCGGATCACGGCCATTTGACTGGTTTAATCGGGACAACAGTACCCAAACACAGCTGGCAGCTGCCAGTCAGTCAACACACTCAGCCACTGGCAACTGCCACTCAGCCCATGGCAGCTGCCACTCATTCCACTGGCAGCTGCCACTCAGCAATTGGTAGCTGCCACTCAGCCACTGGCAGCTGCCACAGTCAGCAACTGGTAGCTGCCACTCAGCCACTGGCAGCTGCCACAGTCAGCCACTGGCAGCTGCCACTCAGCCACTGGCAGCTGCCACTCAGCAACTGGCAACTGGCAGCTGCCACTCAGCCACTGGCAGCTGCCACAGTCAGCAACTGGCAGCTGCCACAGTCAGCAACTGGCAGCTGCGTTATATTCGCTGATCAGCCGCGGCTGGCTGGATGAGCGTCCAGCAAGCGTCTGTAAGCTGCCAGTCGGATCACGGCCATTTGACTGGTTTAATCGGGACAAACGGCCCAAAAATACCAATCATACACAAGAATAAAGGCATGACATTATATTCATAATAAGAATTTTTTTTATTTCCTTTCAGCGAGAGTGTCAGGCAACGCGTTATATTCGCTGATCAGCCGCGGCTGGCTGGATGAGCGTCCAGCAAGCGTCTGTAAGCTGCCAGTCGGATCACGGCCATTTGACTGGTTTAATCGGGATAAACGGCCAAAAAATACCAATCATACACAAGAATAAAGGCATGACATTATATTCATAATAAGAATTTTTTTTATTTCCTTTCATCGAGAGTGTCAGGCAACGCGTTACATTCGCTGATCAGCAGCGGCTGGCTGGATGAGCGTCCAGCAAGCGGCTGCAAGCTGCCAGTCGGATCACGGCCATTTGACTGGTTTAATCGGGACAACAGTACCCAAAACACCGCTGGCAGCTGCCAGTCAGTCAACACACTCAGCCACTGGCAACTGCCAGTCAGCAACTGCCATGCAACTGGCAGCTGCCACTCAGCCACTGGCAGCTGCCACAGTCAGCCACTGGCAGCTGCACGGTATATTCGCTGATCAGCCGCGGCTGGCTGGATGAGCGTCCAGCAAGCGTCTGTAAGCTGCCAGTCGGATCACGGCCATTTGACTGGTTTAATCGGGATAAACGGCCAAAAAATACCAATCATACACAAGAATAAAGGCATGACATTATATTCATAATAAGAATTTTTTTTATTTCCTTTCATCGAGAGTGTCAGGCAACGCGTTACATTCGCTGATCAGCAGCGGCTGGCTGGATGAGCGTCCAGCAAGCGGCTGCAAGCTGCCAGTCGGATCACGGCCATTTGACTGGTTTAATCGGGATAAACGGCCAAAAAATACCAATCATACACAAGAATAAAGGCATGACATTATATTCATAATAAGAATTTTTTTTATTTCCTTTCATCGAGAGTGTCAGGCAACGCGTTACATTCGCTGATCAGCAGCGGCTGGCTGGATGAGCGTCCAGCAAGCGGCTGCAAGCTGCCAGTCGGATCACGGCCATTTGACTGGTTTAATCGGGACAACAGTACCCAAAACACAGCTGGCAGCTGCCAGTCAGTCAACACACTCAGCCACTGGCAACTGCCACTCAGCCCATGGCAGCTGCCACTCATCCACTGGCAGCTGCCACTCAGCAATTGGTAGCTGCCACTCAGCCACTGGCAGCTGCCACGGTCAGCAACTGGCAGCTGCCACTCAGCCACTGGCAGCTGCCACTCATCCACTGGCAGCTGCCACTCATCCACTGGCAGCTGCCACTCAGCCACTGGCAGCTGCCACTCAGCAACTGGTAGCTGCCACTCAGCCACTGGCAGCTGCCACAGTCAGCCACTGGCAGCTGCCACTCAGCCACTGGCAGCTGCCACTCAGCCACTGGCAGCTGCCACAGTCAGCAACTGGCAGCTGCCACTCAGCCACTGGCAGCTGCCACTCAGCAACTGGTATCTGCCACTCAGCAACTTGCAACTGGCAGCTGCCACTCATCACTGGCAGCTGCCACAGTCAGCAACTGGCAGCTGCCACAGTCAGCAACTGGCAGCTGCCACAGTCAGCCACTGGCAGCTGCCACTCAGCAACTGGCAGCTGCGTTATATTCGCTGATCAGCCGCGGCTGGCTGGATGAGCGTCCAGCAAGCGTCTGTAAGCTGCCAGTCGGATCACGGCCATTTGACTGTTTAATCGGGACAAACGGCCCAAAAATACCAATCATACACAAGAATAAAGGCATGACATTATATTCAAAATAAGAATTTTTTTTTATTTCCTTTCAGCGAGAGTGTCAGGCAACGCGTTATATTCGCTGATCAGCCGCGGCTGGCTGGATGAGCGTCCAGCAAGCGTCTGTAAGCTGCCAGTCGGATCACGGCCATTTGACTGGTTTAATCGGGATAAACTGCCAAAAATACCAATCATACACAAGAATAAAGGCATGACATTATATTCATAATAAGAATTTTTTTTATTTCCTTTCATCGAGAGTGTCAGGCAACGCGTTACATTCGCTGATCAGCAGCGGCTGGCTGGATGAGCGTCCAGCAAGCGGCTGCAAGCTGCCAGTCGGATCACGGCCATTTGACTGGTTTAATCGGGACAACAGTACCCAAAACACCGCTGGCAGCTGCCAGTCAGTCAACACACTCAGCCACTGGCAACTGCCAGTCAGCAACTGCCATGCAACTGGCAGCTGCCACTCAGCCACTGGCAGCTGCACGGTATATTCGCTGATCAGCCGCGGCTGGCTGGATGAGCGTCCAGCAAGCGTCTGTAAGCTGCCAGTCGGATCACGGCCATTTGACTGGTTTAATCGGGATAAACGGCCCAAAAATACCAATCATACACAAGAATAAAGGCATGACATATTCATAATAAGAATTTTTTTTATTTCCTTTCAGCGAGAGTGTCAGGCAACGCGTTACATTCGCTGATCAGCAGCGGCTGGCTGGATGAGCGTCCAGCAAGCGGCTGCAAAGCTGCCAGTCGGATCACGGCCATTTGACTGGTTTAATCGGACAACAGTACCCAAAACACCGCTGGCAGCTGCCAGTCAGTCAACACACTCAGCCACTGGCAACTGCCAGTCAGCAACTGCCATGCAACTGGCAGCTGCCACTCAGCCACTGGCAGCTGCCACAGTCAGCCACTGGCAGCTGCACGGTATATTCGCTGATCAGCCGCGGCTGGCTGGATGAGCGTCCAGCAAGCGTCTGTAAGCTGCCAGTCGGATCACGGCCATTTGACTGGTTTAATCGGGATAAACGGCCCAAAAATACCAATCATACACAAGAATAAAGGCATGACATTATATTCATAATAAGATTTTTTTTTATTTCCTTTCAGCGAGAGTGTCAGGCAACGCGTTATATTCGCTGATCAGCCGCGGCTGGCTGGATGAGCGTCCAGCAAGCGTCTGTAAGCTGCCAGTCGGATCACGGCCATTTGACTGGTTTAATCGGGACAAACGGCCCAAAAATACCAATCATACACAAGAATAAAGGCATGACATTATATTCAAAATAAGAATTTTTTTTTTATTTCCTTTCAGCGAGAGTGTCTTTATTCTTGTGTATGATTGGTATTTTTGGGCCGTTTGTCCCGATTAAACCAGTCAAATGGCCGTGATCCGACTGGCAGCTTACAGACGCTTGCTGGACACTCATCCAGCCAGCCGCGGCTGATCAGCGAATATAACGCAGCAGCCAGTTGCTGACTGTGGCAGCTGCCAGTGGCTGAGTGGCAGCTGCCAGTTGCATGGCAGTTGCTGACTGGCAGTTGCCAGTGGCTGAGTGTGTTGACTGACTGGCAGCTGCCAGCGGTGTTTTGGGTACTGTTGTCCCGATTAAACCAGTCAAATGGCCGTGATCCGACTGGCAGCTTACAGACGCTTGCTGGACGCTCATCCAGCCAGCCGCGGCTGATCAGCGAATATAACGCAGCAGCCAGTTGCTGACTGTGGCAGCTGCCAGTGGCTGAGTGGCAGCTGCCAGTTGCATGGCAGTTGCTGACTGGCAGTTGCCAGTGGCTGAGTGTGTTGACTGACTGGCAGCTGCCAGCTGTGTTTTGGGTACTGTTGTCCCGATTAAACCAGTCAAATGGCCGTGATCCGACTGGCAGCTTACAGACGCTTGCTGGACGCTCATCCAGCCAGCCGCGGCTGATCAGCGAATATAACGCAGCTGCCAGTTGCTGACTGTGGCAGCTGCCAGTTGCTGACTGTGGCAGCTGCCAGTTGCTGACTGTGGCAGCTGCCAGTGGCTGAGTGGCAGCTGCCAGTTGCTGAGTGACAGCTGCCAGTTGCATGGCAGTTGCTGACTGGCAGTTGCCAGTGGCTGAGTGTGTTGACTGACTGGCAGCTGCCATTTCTTATTATGAATATAATGTCATGGCTTTATTCTTGTGTATGATTGGTATTTTTGGGCCATTTATCCCGATTAAACCAGTCAAATGGCCGTGATCCGACTGGCAGCTTACAGACGCTTGCTGGACGCTCATCCAGCCAGCCGCTGCTGATCAGCGAATATAACGCGTTGCCTGACACTCTCGCTGAAAGGAAATAAAATAAATTTCTTATTATGAATATAATGTCATGCCTTTATTCTAGTGTATGATTGGTATTTTTGGGCCGTTTATCCCGATTAAACCAGTCAAATGGCCGTGATCCGACTGGCAGCTACAGACGCTTGCTGGACGCTCATCCAGCCAGCAGCGGCTGATAAGCGAATATAACGCAGCTGCCAGTTTCTGACTGTGGCAGCTGCCAGTAGCTGAGTGGCAGCTGCCAGTTGCTGACTGTGGCAGCTGCCAGTTGCTGACTGTGGCAGCTGCCAGTGGCTGACTGTGGCAGCTGCCAGTGGCTGAGTGGCAGCTGCCAGTTGCATGGCAGTTGCTGACTGGCAGTTGCCAGTGGCTGAGTGTGTTGACTGACTGGCAGCTGCCAGCGGTGTTTTGGGTATATATATACTGCTTAACTTGTTGATAGGGTTGATTAACAGAGTCTGCTCCACTCGTGCCTAATTAGGTTTGATTATCTGAATATGCTCCTCCAGAACTTTGTTAATAAAACATCATTTCACGAGTTCACAATTACATCAATTAAACAGAGATTGTGTATTTGGCGTGCTGTCCGTAGGGAGGGCTCAGAGCTCGAAATTTTTGCCCAAACCACAAATTATTCCCCAAAAGACAAAAAGAGCAAAGAACAGCCGCTAGACTAAAGATCCCCTAAAACGCAGAGATTTGGCGGGCTGGTGTTTTGAGAATAAGCCTGGTTGCTTCAGCTCACGAAAGGGGAGCAGTCAAAATTTGGAACAAACAGTCGGGAGGGCTTGCACCGTTAAATTGATGGGCACAGCTCACAGCATCAGAAAGGCGAGGCCTACCGGCGGATGAACAAGGAACAGCGTGATTAATGCCGCCTGACCAGGAGGGCCTATGTTGCCTCTGGCGGAAGCAAACTCACTACGCTAGGCGGATGGGCCCTATTGGCTGATGAATGAGGAGCAGCAAGATTTGGGTATGACGGGTGAGCTCTGCCGACCAATGGGCAGGGAGCAGCGAGATCTAAGATGGCCGACCGAGAGGGCCCATTTAGCTTTCGATGGGAACAGCTCAGAGTGTCGGGCAGGTGGGCCCTACCAGCCGACAACGGAGTGTCAAATTTTGGAATATTAATTCTGAATAGTGAACAGGTACTGGAGAAGAGACATCACTGCTGTGGCAGTGGAGAAAATTAGCAAGAGTAACAAAGCTCCTGCAGGAGCAGATAAGACATCACTGCTGCGGCAGTGGAGAAACTTACATGGAGAAAAATGAGCTCCTGCGGGAGCAGAGGAGACATCACTGCAGCTGCAGTGGAGAAACTTGCCTGGAGAAAAATGAGCTCCTGCGGGAACAGAGGAGACATCACGGCTGCGGCAGTGGAGAAACTTACCTGGAGAAAAATGAGCTCCTGCGGGAGCAGAGGAAACATCACTGCTGCGGCAGTGGAGAAAATAGCCAGAGAAACAGAGCTCCAGCGGGAGTAGAGACATCACTGCTGCAGCAGTGGCAAAAATAGTCAGAGAAACAGAGCTCATAAAGGGTGGTATTCAATCTGCATATTCAGTGATTGCATTAATGCCCTGATAAATGATAATGAAGCTGAAGATTTAATGATTATGTCGTACTGCTGTAATAATAAAAGCAGTTGGTTCGCAAAGGTTCAAAAGCAAGGTCACAGTGCTTGAGTGGCCTTTGCCTCCAAAACCGGGTGACATTTACAGAAATACCTTACGGGTCTCTCCCTCTTAACTCCTTTAGGAATTGTATCACGTTACACCTCTGATCTGCCCTGCTGTTTGCTAGAAATAAGTCAAGACACTGTTCATGGCCTGCCAATGCGTATTGGTTATACGGACAGATTGAAATATTCAGTTCTGTATTGATTGTTGGTTATTGCCACTTTGCATTATTGTAAGTCACTTTAGTCAGAAAAAATCGGCCTGGACAAATGTAAATGTCCCTCACTCTAAAACTTTTTTCTCTTTTGCACTCTCTCATCCCGTGTCTTCTGATCTTCACCGTCTGTGCCTATAACAAGGTTCCCCTCTATTTCATACATTACTCAGCAAGACAGCTAGACTGCTTGCATCAGCATCAAATTGTCCTGCCAACAACTATGCCGAACCACCTGCTTCAGCCATCCCTTATCCCCAGTTATTAAAAATACATATATTACCACATCTTCAACATTTCCTTTCATATTTTTTCAGTAAGTTTTGACGTGTTTAGAATTTAGTATCTTCACATTCACTTATCTCAGATCCAGGAACACATACTTGCCACCAAAGGATGTTCTGGGACTAAGCAGTGCTGCTGTGGTTGTTGGAACTTGTTTTATATGCAATTTAGCGATGATGAAAATCTCCAGAGATCTACAGAGTGTGAATTAGAATTTTACCTGAGAGAACAGTAGATTACTGTTGGTTAAAATAATCTCACTTTCCTTTTCTTTTGTGTTATACAGAAGGTCATACTGATTGGAACAACTGTAAAATATGTCCGAAAAAGAACTATCAAGGGTGTAATCCATCCGCCGGAAACTGAAGCTTCCTCTGGGGTCAGCCATTGTAGCAGACTATCTGCTATTAGCAATCCATTGACTCCCATTCATTTTGGCATCACTTTGACAGCATCTGAGGCATCCAAAGACATTTGTCCATTATTAATTTCTAAAGAAACACGACAATGTATAAAAGGCTCAATTACTTTGTATCTTACGTTATAGCCCGTAAAAGCCGTTTTTTGTAAAAATAGGCTAATGATTGCGTTATAACCACGGGACTCTCTGTCGCACAGAAGAGAAGTTACTGTATAGACAGAAGGAGAAGATTGTAGGCAATCTTTTACTGTCTACGAGGCAGTCGGGTGGACATTGAGACAAAGTCAAGGCAGAAGCCAATAGATAGAGAGTCCATAAAAGCAACGGGACAAAATATTTCAACCACAGATTCATTTCAGATTTCAATTCAGATATGGCTTGGCACAGCTACTAGAAGGTCAGAACAGTTTCTCATGTCACATCTATGTCGTCAAGCTCAGTTTGAGACTGTGCAGTACGCAGGAAGTGAGTGCTTCTCTTGGGCTTCAATTCTCTCCATTGAAATCAAGGGGGTCGCTGTGTCCATTTCTTTTACTGTCTATGAGAACTATACCATTAAGCACTAAGTTTGGGAGAATGAGACTTCAGAGTCTGCTGAAAAACCACACAAAGGTTTATTATATTATTGTGGTTGCTGTTTGTATTTAGAAACTAATGCAAATCATAATATTTTCCTCTATTTTAAAATACTGATTATTGTCCATAGCACTACATAGCATATTATTTTACCTTCTGCTGCACCCATACAGATAAGCATTCCAATCCCAACTGTTTCTTTTCTTCCAGACAGAGTAACACAAAGCTTTAATATAGTCTTAACCAAATTCCAATTACCTTACATCAGATTCATTTTAAGTGAAACATAAACCCTCCTCCAAACCCCGATTCCTTGGGTCTTTACACTGTTAATACTTTAAATGGAGAGAGAATAACAAGGAAAAAAACTAATTCATTTCGTCAAACTATTTCTGGGAAAGATTTCAACATTTCAAAGCCAAAGAAAACCAATGTCTCATTTTTTGGGGGTCTTTTAAGCAGTCTCCCAAACACAGGTCTATCACTTCGTCAGTGTTATGGTATAATTTAATATGTATGCAACATCCCATACTTGCTCAATGATGCATTAACTTCACAGCACCAATGTTATTTTGTACACAAGCCAGTCACAAGGGTTTATTAGGCTCCACCACACATAACTTGGGCACGACCACAGGGCATCTTGACAATTCATCTTTTGCTCCCTTTTCCACTCACAATGAACTGTATTCATTTGAAATCTTACTTTATGACAATTCATGGGGGCACTGTTATCAAGGTTTAAGGTAACAAGGAACTAGACACTTTCCCCCAAAAAATAAACTAGTTTGTGAGGATATAAAGCAAGAATCTAAAGACTGTGGGTGTGACATGGCGCTGCGTTCCAGTGGTTTTTGTTGATCTCTTTTTGTTGAGTCTGATCTTAGATACACACTGACCTGACAAGAGATTGAACGCTTATATAGTACTCCTTGTTTGTTTAGAATGCTTACACTGAGACCCAACAGCAAGACTACGAGTGGGATCTTGCTTTTATACAACGGTTCAATAAACAAGAAGTTAATACTGAGTAACTTACATTTTAGACAAAATATTACCTTACTCACTGTAAACCGAAATAGTTCCAAAGTCAAAGTAGAACCTTTGTAATGTTCATCCCTGAATCAGTGATTTTGAATGAATGATTTGCTCATAAAGTCATTTGATTAGTTCCTCAGCATTTTGAACAAATTGGTTGAGTGAAGGGCATATTACCCTACTATATAGGTGGAAAAAACAGTATAGGAAAATAATATACATGTCTGAAATAACAGTATTAAAAAGTATCTGGATGACTTTCTACTTCCGACGAGATTCTGAAGTGCGCATCCAATGGACACTTTAATATCCCATCAGGCCATGAGCAAGGATTTGCGAATGGCAGTTAAGTGATGCAACTAACGCTTGCCACATGACAATGACAAGACGAATGTAGCATTTCTAGATTTCATTCACAATATACAGGGCATAATGTTTTAACAGTTCTTATTTAAATGTTGTATCTTCTCAGGAAATATGGAACTTCGGATTTGTTCTCATTTCTAAGGGAATCAATATTTTGAACGAATCAGTTGAATAAATGATTCAAGGATCCACTCATAAAGACAGTCACTTGTCACCACCTTCCGGTGTATCGGTGCAACCTGCAGAACGTTAATGAAAAATCCCACTACAAAAACACAGACTAACTCAAATTAACATAGGCAAGCAGAGTGTTAACAGTGAGAAACTCTAGAGATGTAAGACTGCATATCAGTTATTTGACTGCCTACCTGGACATCAGAAAGCAAACTAAAGTACCCAGAGCAAACCGTTTCAGTTTCCTCCAGAATTAATAGGTTTTGTGGTTCTGGTAAGACTATTCTTTGAATTAAATGTTGGAGACCAAAAAATTTTTTTTTTCATTATCACGTTTCTGCATTATCCCTTACTTACCCATCTTAGCCCATAAACTAGGTCAGAATGAGTCATACAACCCACTCTCACGACATACCCCCTCCCCCTTTTCCTCTCTCTAGCCTCTCCTTAGCACTGCTAGACAGTACAGAACCGCCCACAGCTCTTTTACTTGTGGACACATCAAACTATCAGACATTTTCACAGACTTAAGAAATAAAGGTTTCTTTCATTTCACTGTGCAGACCACTAAATTCAGCATAATTGTGTTTTCCATCATCCATCTCTCCATACACATTTAACCTATTTTGGTTTATATGATCTTTCTGAAAGGCCACATCTTAGTGCTGTGACAGATGGAGATTTCCACAAAGTGTGGTGTTGTGGGTAACTGTGAGGTCTCTTGAATTAGGATTATTATTTCTGGTAACAAATCTAACATGTCAGTCCTCAAAAACAGAATTCAGACTTTTTTTCTTACCCTTTGGATGCACTGCAAACCTCATAAGAACAAAATAAAGATGCTCTGGCAACAACTTATCTGAAAACCTACCCTTTAGAGTGCCTTGCTTCATTCTTGGCTAATTTACTCAAGAAACAGCATTTTTGAATGAGTAAGCACATAATACTTCCCTAACGAAAACACAAAACCCTTATTACACAATTTTGTGGCATAAATGAAAAGTAGAAAGTAGAAGTTGACCATACTGGCAAAAATTAAAATTTGGCCATGGCCGTATGTTGCGATAAGTCTTGTCAGAATTTTAAATTGTCTTTTATTTTTTTTTACTGCTTTGAAGCAGCAACACGAGCACAACCTGCTGTCAAACTAGGGGAGGGGCAGTGATAAGGCCTCACCTGATTGACAGCTAATCCACCCAATCCAAACTACTGGAATGTACTAAAATACTGACAATAACTAGAAACTACATTTTTGTAACAGCTCATATACGTTCAAACCATCAGACACAACAACACATTCTTGTGTGATTGTGCATGTTGGGAACTTTCCTGCTTAAATATATGTTTCAACCATAAATGAGGATGCATACAATAAGAAAATGGTGTCTTACAAAGACTAAAAAAGAGGCACACTTAAAATATAAAAAATATAAAATCTGCAATAAAATCCACAAAGAGCGAGGTCCATCAAATGTGCCTAGGCAAGGGTGGCACCCACCCTCTGGCACTACTCTTACCATTTGACATTTCAGTAAAATTTCACAAACTTATCATGGAGATTGTGGAGGTTAATACTTCTGAACATTGGTAAATCTGAGCAGCCTTCATTATGCAGGCTTTTATTAATACTTCATGTTACACAACATCACATTATTTGTTTGGGCAATATCCATATACTTTGTGTTATTTTGGAGTGGCTATATTTAAAGTGGTGATGTTAAAATTTAGTAGAGTAAAACACATTTATTTTGTATTATTTATTTTTATTACACTTTATGTTGGGGTCAGAGTAATTCAAAAAAAAGAAATAAAGATGATATTACTTTTCAGCAAGGATGCATTAAACTTTCTATTCATCAAAGAAACCTTAACAATATATCATTGTCCACAAAAAAATAAATTAAGCAGAGTGGAATACCCTGCCAGACTCCTATGACATAAGCCCATGGCAGAGTTAAGGGAGGGAGGGGCCATAGTGGAGGCTTGACTGGTGGAACTAGGGGGACAACTGACTGAGACAAAGCTGATGGTGGTGGAGACCCAGGAGGAGCCGAAGACCCAATGGGTCTGGGTGGTACTGAAGGTCCTGGAGACTGAGGTGGAGCCACAGGGACGAAAGGTTGAGGCCAAACCAGGGTGACTGAGGCAGAGCCGGTGTGCCCGAGGAATGAACGAAATGACTCGAAAAAAGATTTGTTCATTTTGATGAATGAGTTCAAACAGGAGAGTCACGAACGCGCATCACAGAACAGAGCAAGGCGAGCATTTGTGCTTCTAAAACCTTAATTTATTTTCGACTGAAGAAAGAAAGACTTCTTGGATGACATGAGGGTAAGTATATTATCAGCAAAAGTTTTTTTTTTTTTAAAGTGAACTAATCCTTTAAAAGGCAGACATTACACAGGCAATAGATTAGCGAAAATGGGTTTCACATCAGAAGTTTTCACACATTGCAATCAAAATTCTATAGATACATACATCCATGCAATCTGGCACTGCACTCCAATCAAACACTTTTGGGAAGAGGTCACAGAGTCACTATCCACTATAGTTGGCGGCCACATCCCACTGTCCCCTTCCCTTTGCTTGCTGGGGGACCTCACAATAATCACTGATAAAACTATAAACTCTAAAATACTCCTCATAGCACAAACCATCGCCAAGAAAACTATCCTCATGAACTGGAAAACCAGAAATAAATTACACATTAACATTTGGAAAAATCTTATTAATGACTTCATTGCAATGGAATTCGTATCTCCCCTTCATAATTACACATCTGAAACTAACCCCTGCCGTCCAACACTTTCTGACCTCTTACAGCTATGAATCCTTTCTCTGTTCTGAACTCCGACTCCTCCCACCCTCTTAATCAACCCACGAATATTAGTGCATTTTAGTTGTTTGAACTTGTTTCTGTCATCATTGTTATTACTATCTTTACTGTTACTGTTATGATATTTTCACTTGTATTTTTTTGTTGTTTCATTGTTGTAATTGTTGTTGTTGCTGTCTTTTGCTCTCACCGTTGCGATCACCACTGCCATCATCATTGTCATTAATTATTATTATTATTATTATCATCATCAATATTGCCATTGTCAATGCTGTATTAGTATTAAGTGTCATTGTCATCACTACTGAAATAACTTCCCCCTTATCTCTTCATGGGTTTTTAATGCACCACAACATAGAATAGGGGGAAAAAAAGGAATAAGTATATATGGAAAAACCTCACAAACAACAAGGCAGGCAAGACAGGCGAGAAGTGGTTTCAACGGGACAGCATCTCTGTCCCAATTTGAGACACTCTCGCACTGTACTCCCTATTTTAATGCACTTTAGACATTGCACATAACACACACACACACAAAAAGAGAGAGAGAGAGAGAGAGAGAGAGAGAGAGAGAGAGAGAGAGAGAGAGAGAGAGAGAGAGAGAGAGAGAGAGAGAGAAATGGGAAAAGATAGGGACTGATGAGATGTGGGGGAAGGTTATCTTATATTATCTTATTATATCATATTCTATTTTATACAGGATTGACGATGGCAATTGCTACATAGGAGGAAGGATGGAAATAAAAATGTACCAACACAATATTGGCAGTATGGTGGTAGAGGGGAGTGGGATGGTGATGGTAATGACAATGGTAATAAATAATAAATGGTTACTTTGTTTACGCATACACACACACACACACACACACACACACCCACACTCAAACCCACTCACATTCACACTTAGATCAAACACTTAAAGAACTCTTGTCACTGCTGGAATTATGGATTTACAAGATTGCTCACTACTGCACTATGTTGTTTGTATGTACGTCTGACTGTTAAATAAAAAAAAATAAAAAAATAGGTGATTGGGACGCCAGAGATGAGTCCCAGGTGGAGCCAAGGGGACAAGGAGCTAAGGTGGAGTA
Organism: Pimephales promelas; assembly: GCF_016745375.1. Next base: position 21,415,831 of record NW_024121111.1, read on the forward strand.
ATTGGCAGGGAGGTTCTGGTGGGTCGACACTCCAGGGCTGGACTGGCAAACGCTCAACCTGAACCGATCGGAAGACGAAGGGCTGAGAGGAAGGCTGAAGTACAGGGCAATGTAGACAGGGGTTTCACACAAAAAATCTCTAGGTAAATACAATCTTCTTGATTGATTCGAAACAGGCACACAATTCATACATACTGTAGATCTCTCAATAGACTCAGAACAGGTAGTTCCTGTTCAATTCCAATTTCAAGAACCAGAAGCATTTACACTTGTCCAGTTTCGTCTGGAATGCGGCCCACCTCCTGAAGTGGTTTGAGCGATCGGATTCAAATTCGTCTCGAATGCGTTTCGGGGGGCATTTACACCTGGGGCCTCATGTATAAACGTTGCGTACGCACAAAATGGGCATAGAAATATGCGTACGCATTTTTCCACGCGCACATCGGGATTTATAAAAAATAAACTTGGCGTAAATAAGTGCGCACCGTAAGGATGCTCTTGACCGTGCGTACGCACTCTTTTAGAAGATTATAGGTTTTGGCGACACCGATGGTGAGCTGGAGTCAAATGTCTTTTTGCTTACTATTAGACAGAGAATCTAAAGAAAATTATACATCTACAGAAAGATAATACAAATATAATTTCACAAACCTATCATCACTTGAAGCAAACATCCATCCCTTCTTAAATGACCGCGCCAGCACGCGCATTGGGCCGTTTAGTGAAACTGACGCACATATAGCCTATAATCTAACGGCAGATGGAGTAAAACCGTAAATCTTCATTGTGAGTCCAAATCATAAATACAGTCCATATTCACAATAACAGTTTAAATAAATAAGAAAATGGTTTAAACTATGTTTTACTTCTGATATAAACATTTAGATTAAATATTCCATTCTCATTACTGGAGTTAAACTCTTAAACTACATGCAATCATTACTGAGAAGTTACAATATATATATATATATATATATATATATATATATATATTCAATAAATAGAAATAGACCTATTTGTTGTGGATGCATTGCTTTTGAACACTTTTCTTCTGGCATGCTGTGTTTTAATGTTTTAACTAGAGATTGTCTGAGAAAACTGTTTCGTGCAAATAATGCACAACCATGTCTACAAGTATCTCTTTCCATTAAAATATAAATCAATTAAAAATACTATTTGGCCAGTGGAAAAGATTGAGAAAAACTTTCTCTGAAGTATTTAACACTATTTGATTTATTCATTCAAAAAAAAGGCAAGGATATAGGCTACTAAAAAAATGTTTGTAATAATGTGACGGCACATCCGCATTTCATATTTTCCTAATGTCTTGTACCGTTAAACTTGGTATCACGTGGATGAATAATCATATGCAAATGATATGCAGATGAGGATATGCACATTTAAACTAGGCGTTGTAATCTCCATATATGGTTATTTCGGGGAGGAGACTGCGCACAATCTCCCGCTGACTGGGATTTATAAAGTGAATTCTGCGCAGGTTCTGGCGTACGAACGGTTTTATAAATCTGAAAACTTTTGTGCGTACGCACACTTTAAGGATGAAATCTACGCAAAGTTTTATACATGAGGCCCCTGGTCTTTTCACGATCGGATAGCTATCCGATCACAGAAAACGCATGAAGTGGCCAGGTGTAAACGGCCCCTAAGATGCATCACGATGCGGACGTGGACGATTCTGAATCGATTCACAAATATCAAAAATCGATTTTCAAAAAACAAACAAAAAAAAACTGTTTTTTTTATATATACTGTACATTTATAATAACGTATTAGGCTATGCCCGTCGAAGTTCCGAGTTCACGTGTACTAGGCCATCAACTTTCGGTTCAACTTCCTGTTTATACACAGACAGATATGGCTCTCTTTTATAGACGTTGTCTTCAACGTCTTGACGGAACTCTAAAGCGCGGAAGTGCAGTGCCCGGACCGTCTGTGGCGTGCACATAGACGCGATGGCTGAGCGCGAAATCCAAACACCCTCCTTGTTAAAAGCTGATGTGTGTAAATATTTTGGATCTATGAAGTTGAAGGGGGAAAGGAGCTGGACAAAAGCCACACTATTTTTAAGCTTTGTAGAATCAAACTAAGATATTTCGGAAACACAACAAATATAAGAAGCCACATGACACGTTTCCACCTAGAGGAGGAAACTACAAGTTTACTACAAGTATGCTGCTAGTTCAGGCACACATTTATTTTCTTGTTAGTTCTTTGCAATGTTAATAAAATATATTGTATGTTCTTTATGGGCCATTACTTGGTACTTTTAAAGCAAAGTATTTATAGTCACAAACACACTTTTTTTTAAAGATTTAGATAATCGATAATCGCTTTAGCGTCGAATTGCAGCCTTCTGAATCATAATCGAATTGAATCGTGAGGTGCCAAGAGATTCCCACCCCTAATGAACAGCAGCTATGCTAATAATTATTTTCCATTTGTTTGTTTATTTCCACCTCAGGATGTCCATGTAGTTATTTTGTTGTATTAAACATTGACCCAGTAGCTGATTGTGACCCAGTAGCTGATTGACAAACATATTGCCAAACTATACAGCAATATAAGGTTTGTCTATATTCTAAATGAGCCCCCATTATTGAAACCCTAAAATTGCCCCTGCTTTAAGCTGTTTTAGTCAGCTCATGCAGTATGATTCTTAGAAGGAAGAACAGATTTCCTCCGCACAGGGGTCCTCTCTCACGAGCACAGACACACACCTGTGAAAGGACATGAGGAAACAGGAAGAAAAGTCACCTTCATCCTTTAAACTCCCTAAAGCAGCAACACTCTTTCCTTTCGCCTTTTATTTTTTTTCTCCTCACAAAGGAGTCAAGTCTCTCCAATGCACCCACCCTCTTTTCACTTCTGTTAACCCCCATAACACATTCCTCTTTTCATCCTCTCACATCCACATCTTTGAGACGGCATAAATGCGTCATGAAGCATGTTTGGGGGTGAGGATGGAGATGCAGTGCCAATCTGCATGCATAATTCGCTGTTATATCAGCTGAGCAGATGGGCCAGATCCTGTCCCTGGTGATTGACCTATCTAAGCGTTGTTGTTGTTTTTTTAGTTTTTTTTTTATCACTCCTTCTCTTCCATCTGTTAATCATTCGTCAATCTTCTTCTATTTGTAGTGGTTTTCACTCTGTCTTTTATGATTTTTTAAAATATAATAATTTTTAGTCAGCTGTTTGGTGGACATCTAGTGGAGGAAAATGAAACCAAGGCAGTAGACACGCTGTCTGCAACATTACCTTCTTCCTCTTTCTCTATGCCTCCTTCCTGTGTCTGTGCTGAATGTAGGTCTTTACGCGCCTACAGCCATCAGCAGCAATCAGTTCTGCCCCAGTTACTGAGGCATCACATAAGCACACATTCACAACATACAGCATGTGCATGCAGAACATACTGTAGATTCCTGCACACTCATGAAAACACACATTCTACATATGAATGCACACACACGATTGTACCATCCATCCAAAACATATTCAAAATTTTTTTTTTCTCTTGAAGATGCATTAATATAGATTTTGGCAGTTGTATTCTCATACATAATAATCTGTAAGAAAACAATTCAATTAAAATTGTATTTAGCTTCTGAAGTCACATGTGTATGTTGATATTCTTTTTTGTTTCCTTATAGTTCTTCTTTCCATGCTCTATTCAGTTTCGGTTTCCTTGGTTTCTGATTATGTCCCTGTTTATTTAAGTGATTATCATTAGCTCTATCTTATTTAGTTCCGTTTTATCCATTCCAGAATAACCAACCCTCAAGACAAGTAAAAGAAACATGGACTTACCAGCGTTGCGTCTCCTCCTCCAGAACAGTCTGGTGGAGTTTTTGGGTTGGATACTCCAGCAGAGCAGCTTCCCCATCACAACGTGCAAGCCTGAGGCAACACCTAAGTCAGTCTCGAAGTCTACACTCTGTCCGTTCAGTCAGGAGCGGACCACTATCTTCTCTCTGGTTCCATTCAGAGATCTTCCTCAATATTCTTGCCCAACTTCCTGGTCCCACTGCTCCACTGGTTACATGCAGTCCCCTGGATCTGTCGGCTCCACTGGTTTTGTCTTCTCGGCTTTGCACCCACCGCTAACTCCATGCAGCTCATCGGATTCATCTCTGGCGTCCCAATCACCAGTTTGGCACGAAGATGCAGACTCGCCAGCTTCACCTCTAGCATTAAGGCCTGTAATGACTTCCCTATAAGCCCAAGACAGGTGGTAAGGTGTTCCTCACGCATAATAAACCACTTCACACAGTGAAATCTGTTGAACAGTTGGTTTTGTCCATTTTAATGCAATGTTTAAGAGGTATACATAACAGTGGTTCTATGGTAAGAACCATAAATTCCCACCACCTGCCCCCCTTCTGATTCAACCCACGTCATTTAAATACCATGTGATGGAACAGGTGTGGTTTTCACCTGCACCACAGATCACACCGCCATCTAGAGGTGGAACAAATTACATTTGGCTACTACAAGGCCCATATATCCACCTCGGCCTGTCAACCCGCTGCCTCCGCCATAGCTCTTTATTCCCTTAGGACTCCTCCAGGCTCCCCCATCCTTCCATGTTCTGCCCAGGCATTCAATAAAAACTCCACCCTGGCTTCCTTCGCCTGTCAGCTCCACCATGGTGTGTCTCTCCACCGACTCCAAATTCCTGTCCAGTAGCTCCAAGGCAAGCCCTCCTCCAAGTCAAGTCAAGTTAAGTCAAGTCACCTTTATTTATATAGCACTTTTGACAATACAGATTGTATCAAAGCAGCTTCACAGTGATAACATGAAAATAATACAACAACACAGATCAATAATATTGTTGAATATTAAATGTCCCCAACTAAGCAAGCCAAAAGCCAAGGCAACAGTGGCAAGGAACCAAAACTCCATCAGGCCCCCTCCCTCAATACTCGAACTATTAGTTACAATGCGAGGACGTGCCTTCCGGGAGGGGGAGTCACTATTGTTTCTGTGACTATCATTAGCTACATCATATTTAGTTCCTGATTATGTGCTGCATGAACAGTAGAGTATACTGTTCAGTTTAGCCCTTTGTCGGTTATTGTATGTTTTTGGTTCCGTTTCCAAAGTATTCCTGATTAAAGAATATTCTAGTTCATTCTCTTCTTCGTGTGCTACAGAATGATGGTCATATAAGAATATTCCTCAAGAAAAAATAAGAATTGAATTTATATAAACTATGCTGTTTTGGTTACACTTGGTTGCATTTGGTTACATTTTAAGGTGTCCTTTTGACAAGTACAGATTCATTTTAATTAACCACATTTGCTTACTATAGGGTTAGGATTAAGTTTGTTTTAGGGTTAGTTGCATGTAATTATGCATAATTTAAAGTTATAACTATAGTAAATACATGCAATGTGTAACAAGGACACTGTAAAATAATAATAATAATTGGTTACATTTATATAGCGCTTTTCTGGGAACTCAAAGCACTTTACATGGAGGGGGAATCTCCTCAACCACCCGGATGATGCGACGGCAGCCATATTGCGCCAGAACGTCAACACAAACCAGCTTACTGGTGGAGAGGAGACAATTAGTATGTGGGGATAATTAGGAGGCCATGAGGGACAGACAAGGGGCAAATTTCGAATTTTTAATCATCACAGAGAGTCAGGACCTCGGTTTAACATGTCATCTGTGCTCTTTGACAGAATGGTGTCCCCATCACTTTACTGAGGTGTTAGGACCCACACAGACCACAGGATGAGCACCCCCTGCTTGCCTCACTAACATCTCTTCCAGCAGAAACTGGTGTTCTCTGGATGTCTCCCATCCAGATACTGACCAGGCTCAGCCCTGCTTAGTAGTCTCGGGCTACAAGGTGATATGGCTGCTGACAAGATCGGGAGTCAGATTTTATGTGATGTTTTGTTTCTGTTTTGTGTGGCCAGGAGTCGTCCACCAGGGGCTGGTGGCTATATATATAGATGTATATAAAAAAATACAATAAATCTTGGTCCAGTTCCTACAACGCACTGCCATCTGGTCCTCCACCAGCAGGGCGATCGACTCTGCAGCGCCTGGCGGTGGCGCCTGATAGCCCTCGTTGGACAGCTCAACACTCCCCCGCTGCCTGGTGGACGGAGACAGATCTGTGTTCAGGCAGTCGGCAGGAGTCCCCCGTTCCCTGCTCCTCCCCGTCATTGCAGATGGCAGCAGGCTCCAACCTCTGGCAAACGACGGTGACTCTGCTCTCTCACGGACAGCAGCCGCCCCTCCAGCACCAAGGGGCCGGCAGCAAGCTTGATTATTGTATGGGAGGAAATATTGTTGTAGGGAAAAACTGCAGGCCTGGCAACCCTGGCTTGACTCATAGGGTTAAATAGAGCAATTAAAAAAAAAAAAAAACCTGTTAATGTGTTATTCACATTAACTACGACAGCCCTAAATTCAACACAAGATATTTTCTTCACGCCTGACATTTCCCCACCCCCTTTTGATTAACAGGATACAATTGGCCCTGATCATCGAGTTTAAAAAAAAAAAATCATCCAATGGTCGATACGGAATTTAATTCATTTTGCTGATACATTGCTGCGTCTCTAAAATAGGATAATTTATTTTAGATTGGGGAATATATGTTGGCTACATATCAATGACGAATAGCTAAAAAGAGTTAGGGCTTTTCTCCCACATGCCCTGTGTTTGCAGTACAAGATCTTTCCACCCTTTGATGACCTTATCTTTACCCCCCTGAGGGTCATCCAAGATGGAGAGAGGTGAGGTATGAATGTAAGGATGGAGCAGGAGCGCCTAGGCAGTTTGCCCCTTTGCTGAGCTTGGTTCGTAACTGCCTCCCACGGGATAAATTAAAAAAAGATGGCAAGATCTCCCTCCCTCCCTTCCACACACAGGAACACATTACACAGAAATCATGTGAAGGACACATCTATCACATCTTATGTATGTGCATCAATAATCATGGACAGGGATCCCCTCAGAGTGCATATAACACATTCTCGAGCATCTCATTTGCATGACATCCATGCATGCTTCTAATAAGGAAATAATGAGCTAATCTTCATTCTTATTGTGTAAAATGATAGATGTTGAAGCATTTTGGTGTGTAAATATTTGAATGATAATATATTTAATGGCTGTTGAATGTACAATTTGTTTCATAAGTCAGATTCATCATCACCGGTCATAAAATTGCCACCACATGTTCTCCCATATCTGCCTCATATAGCCTTTACATTTTTTTTTTTTTTTTTTGCAGGATTAGCGTTTCAAAACTGACTCACTGAGGGGATGCATTATGCTTCAATTGGTTAAGTTTGTTTGGAAAGAAGTCATGTTTATAGAATTGAAGAGTTATAACAATTTTAAATACATAATGTGTGCTAATTATATAGTTTCAGTCACACATTCTGTATAGAAAATTATGTTATATTCTGGCGTCATGCTTAATTGTTAGACTGCTCAGCAGAAAGCAGCATTATATAATTTTTTAATCATATTCAAAATGCAAAGGAACTAGTTTTTGGACTACCCATCTTGATGCCCCAATGATGATCCCTTCCATTGTCATAGTAAAAGCCAGTGGAGAAATGGTGCATTCTGCCATTATTCCAGCCTCTAAGCAATGCCATGTAGTGCTGAACTCTGGAGTTGAGAAACTAAATTGCAAATTTACAAAATAGGCATTCACTAAATTTGTTATTGACATTGGTACTCTGAAAAAAATCAAATGCTGCCCAAAGAAGCTCATGTGGCACTGAACCATATACATTAGCCAAATCCAGGAATGTCACATGGAGCTCCTTCCTCTCCTTTTAAGCTGATTGAATTCATTGCCAGATAACACTGAAGTGTTCTAAGCATCTTGAGAACCCTGGAATGCTCGCTTTTTGAACTGAAGTTTCAGTGATGCCATTTTTTTTAATAGGTAGGTTGACAATCTCTGAGCAATATTGCTGACTCCACCTGCTCTGCGCCATGCTTTAGGTACAACCTGTTTTTCCCATGCCACTTTTATCAATTTCCATAGAACTCCTGAGGCACTCTTGTACACTCTGTATGGAACTCCATTAGGCCCTGGAGATGATGAAGCCCTTGCCTTTCTCACAGCCTGTTCTACCTCCTTTTTTTTAAGTTATTATAATTATTATTATTATTAGTTATCAGATTCAAAGATATTATGTTTAAAATCATTTAAAGAAAGTATATGTCAAAACCCATTGTACACGACATATCGGTTATCTGGAATCGGCATCGGCCCTGAAAATCAAATATCAGTCAACCCCTACACTGCAATGCACCATAACACCAAATGATCAATTGTGAGGTGAATGGAAGGAGCAATTATGTAGACTATGTAGACTTATGTAGATCTCCTTTCATACCTGTATGTCTGGGGGAGTGGCATATGCAAATTCCACTTGCCCCCTTTATTGCCTTTTCTCAAAGTCTCAGAGGTGTCTCAAGAAAGAAAGATTTGTGGAGCATAACTAGCTGCATTTCCATTACCCTTCAATTTGCGCAAATTGAAATTGCGAAATGAAAATACGCTCAATGGAAACACGTCAATTTCGCAAAAGCTCCCATTTATCGCAAAAAAGTTTTTACGCTCGCATGAGGAGGTTTTTCAGGCAATTCGAAAAAGGATTTTTTTCGCAAAACTGCAATGGAAACGGATTTTGTGCATTTACAGTCACCTGACTTAGAAGACGGAGTGTGTTTTAGGTCCGTGTCCGCATATAATAATAATAATAATTATCATCATTAGCCTATTATAACATTTATTAGGCTACATATGTAGAAGACGCTTTTATCCAAAAAAGGAACAAAGCAATTCGTCACATCTCATTCATAGTACAGGTTGGACAATAATAATAACAGGGCTAAGATTATCACAAATAAACATTTGATTTTGTCCAATATCCAAGAGTGCGTGCGGAGTTTGGAGCACGCACTGGATGGCAGACAGGCGCAGGCGCTCCGCTTTCATTTTCCTATCAACAGTGGAATTTACTTAAAATACTCTATCATTTCTGGTTATACAGATAATAATAATACAATATTCGCAACTACTTTTATTTGCGTAATGTCACAATAACAAGAAAAAGTTGTGCTTTTGTAAAATAACATAAAACAATCAGGCGCGCTGTATGATCTTCGTGAACTGGAGCGCGAGAACTGAAATAATATCCTTTATAGACTAAAGCTTGAAATGTCCACTTTAAAAGGAACAAATTCGAATCGTAAAATAATATCTTCTGATTATGTAATCCGTATGAAAGGTGCAGTTCTCTCTAAAGGTGCATCCAGAGATTATGTTTTTAGCTCGTTATTTTTTCAGACGCATTTATAATAACTCACCTACAGCCAACAGCACTGCGGGAAAAATATCATAAATATCCATGTTCTAATTTGGCTTTAGAAAACCAAAATCTATATTTTTTTCCCATATTAATTTGTGAATATTTTAAATGTTTTAAAGGGGGCAAAAAGTCAAACAAACATCTAAAATTTCGTTGAGATGTATAGCCTATAGCGCAGCATTGGTGTGGTCAAACTAAAATGTTGGTGTTCAACTTTGCATTTTAAAAATACAACAACCGTTCATTTTTTGTTTTGCAACGACCGTTTGGACAAAATACAAGATAGAGTTCTTTATTAAATACATTTAAAAAAAGAAACAATAATTACAGGAATATCCTCACTACACCTCAAAGAAATGCCATCAAGACATCGAAGCATAAATAAGGGAGAAACACCAAGAACTCTGTGTCTTTCCCTGCCATTAATGCTTGGATAACACACGAGAGGGGAAAAAAAGACGTTTTAGTCGCATAACATTGGTTAATGGAAACACCGTCATTTCGCAATAGTTTTTTATCGACATTTGGAAAATATCGCAATTTTTTTACGCAAATCTGTAATGGAAATGCGCCTACTGATGATCACCAACCAGAACAAAAAAGCAAAAAAGGGGAGACACTACTTCTTACCCTGTCCCATCTCTGTCTCTTTCCCTTGCCCTCTTTATCACTTCCCCCTGTCCTCCAGCCTTTGAATGCACCCCCCCCCCCTCCTAATGAGCAAAGGCTGAGGGTCAAAAGCCCTCTCCATGTTCAATGAACTCTAAAAGAAGTTGAAATTCAATCTCTTTTTCTCTCTCTCTCTCTCACCCCTCAACGCTATCCTCCTTTGGGGTTAAAAAAGAAGCAATTCAACCCCTCTCTCTCTCTCTCTCTCTTTCTCTCTCACTCTCTCTCTCTCTCTCTCCACATCATATAATCAATCTACATTATTACTTTAAATGTTTTGAAAGAAAAAATATGGTCTCATCTCAAGAAAAAATATGGTTTCATTATGGTCAACCACACTAATTTGAAAAGCCACCCCACAAAAGATAGTGTGTTGTCCTGAAGACAGACCCTTTTCATTCTATTTTAAATCACAAATACTTTATAATTAATAATAATAATAATAATAAATAAGAAAAAGAAGAAGAACAACAACAACAAGCAAAACATTTCCATATAAATAATTTTAGTTTTAGAAACTGTTCTTAGACTTCCATTCATGCCACTATGAATCCTTGATGAGTAACCTTGGCCACAGAGTGCTTTAAATAGCAAAGGAAGATGTCATCTACTCAAACTAGTGGATAATCTGTTTGTGTGAGTGTGCTTCTATGTGCAGTGAACCTGGTTTTAATAACAATGAGAAATCCATTCGTTCTTGTCTTTTTGTAACCTTCTCAGTAACCTTCTCATAAAGTCATTCAAGTTTGGTCAACCTTGAGGATAAAAACAAAAAAACACCCGTTGCTGCCTAGCTGTGAGGTAACTGACTCCCAGATAAATGTGAAAGGCAAAGCTTGTGTCTGGTTATTTAGAGTGTCAAGTCTGAGATTTGAGAAGATTTAGAATAATCAGTTTATATAAAGGAATAAAACTTTCCTTCGTCTTTTAAAATAGTTTACTGTACTATGAAAACATACCTTGACTCAAAACTTTATCTCGGAAAAAGCACTATTTAAAATTAGCTGCAAAAACATTTCATTCCAAAATACTTCGATTTCTGACATCAAAAACCACTAAAGGATACTTTATTGCTAAACACCCAAGTTAATTAATGATGAGAGTAAAACCAGTCAAGCCTGTGTGAAGCACCTACTGCTCTATATGTAACGGAGGCCAGCTAGTAGTTGCTGTGCGAGTAAACCTCACTCCCCTGATCTCAATAGGCGCTCTAGCGACAGACACTAGAGGCTGCAGTCTTTAGCCTCCTTGTTAGAGCGCCCGACTCTCACGCCAGAGACCCGGGTTTGAGGCCCGCTCGGAGCGGGTCGAGTGGGACCCGGCTGTTGGGGTTGCATATATATCCTTCCGAAAGATCGTAACATTAGAAAAGAGTGGCTGGTTTGACCTCATGAGTTTGAGTGGCATTTCAATGGTTTGTGCACCTGTCACAATAATGCAGATTTTCCACAGAGGCTGTTTGGACATAACATGCCATAACTGCACTTTGCTTTTGCAGACATTGCCTTGAGGACAGCTCTCTAAAATACAGTATTGGGTGAATTGGTTTCATCTCCAGGCTTGAGGTGCTTTCTTTATCCTATTCCCATTGCTTCCTATCTGCTCTCAATGTTATATCAAATAAAGGCTAAAGGCAAAATAAATAAATTTTCCATAGGCTAGTTTAAACAAAATCCAATCAACGACCAATTCCAGATACAGTTACTACTAGAGGGGTTTATGTTTCAGTGTCATGCTCAAGTAAACAAATGCACACTGTTAAAATCTCATGACCTCTCCAGTTGCTTCTGCCTGGTGTCTCAGTATTTTACCAGTGCAGACAGAAGTCAGCTGTACTGCTGTCAAACCAACAAAACCTTCTGAGGTGAAAGTAAATACTTCCATTTTCCTTATAGCTACACTCCTTTTCTTTATTATTTTAACTTAATATTAAAAATATTTACTAGGTTTGAGAGTAATTCATGTCAATGGTCATTCCAGCAAGTGGAATCCACACCAATTGTAATGGAACTCAAGTGGATATTAGTCGTGCTTTGCAAATAGTGGCCACACACATGCTGTCTGACTACAAGCTAGACTGGATTCAAGATGTTCCATGGGGACATGGAAAAAAAAATAGATACATATCAAAGCACTCTGACTAACCAAATCCATCTTATTCTCATCATAATGTCACCATCTTATAATTCTTATTGAATCCACTCATGAGTCACAATTTACTCTGATGTGTCATTTCCATCCATATCCATCCAACTGACTGCCCTGAAAACAAAACTTTCTGTTGTGTGGTATGATTCATTCACTTTTTGCTGAAATATATCAGGGTTACCGGGATCGGCTTGGCTGCGGAGTTGCCCAGTGCCTGCGTGACTCGCCATACACAGGAATTAAGTCAATTAGAAATTAAGTCAAAATAAGTGTAAGTTAAATGTACAGTGTAGACATATAAAAGACAAGACGCTAACAGTGTCAAGATCAATATTTGTGTAGCCTGCCTGACACAGTATTTTCAAACTGCATCCGTTCAAGGAGCAGGTAGCAGTGAAGAGATCATTTAACACAGAGTCTATCCCTGCTGCGCTACACAAGCTGAATTAAAGTGACAGCTCATTGGTCAAAATGATCACAAATTGACATGACAATGAATTTCATCATAAATGCATTTAAAGCTGCAGACAGTAGCTTTTTTGGGTTAAAAATTATCCAAAATACATATTTGGGTAAATGCATAACCAACCAGTGTTCAAAACTATCTGTTTGCCTAAGCTCGATTCAAAGCGGTAAGCTTTGTGCTAGTACTGGTGGATTTGTACACATCTGTACACCTAAAGGAGCCTCGGGTAGTAGGCTATATTGTGAATGGCGGATTTGATGTGTACACACACATCTGTACACATAAAGAAGGAGCCTCGGGTAGTAGGCTATATTTTGAAAGAGGATGTTGGAGGTGGAGATTTATAGCCTTTTCTCACAGAACTTGATATAATTAAACTTATAAATTTGGCAGATCCATAAAGGTTCAAACGACAATCAACAATGACAACAGATTCCCCCACTGTAAAATGCAAAACACTTTGTTCGGACTTCGGAGTGGCTACAGAAAAAAAGAGATTGCAACCGGACCCATGCGAAAACAAGGATAATATCAGAAGGACATTACATTTAGTCACGCAATGCTGACATTGTTAACATTAACAATTTGAGAACAAAGTATAATTCGCATGATTTTTCGTGATATGAAAAGCGATTGTTAGATTTAAAGGTGCAATGTGTAACAAAGTTGAGTATCTATTAACAGAAATGCAATATGACATCCATAACTATGTTTTCAGTGGTGTATAAAGAACTTACTTAATTAGCCGTAATGTTTTTATTACCTTAGAATGAGACATTAATAGCTCCATAACCGAGGGAATCCCCTTCTATGAAGGTCGCCATGTTGTGACGTCATATTCCTACCGTAGCCGAACGCGAACAAACAGCGCTACAGAACGCGTTTCATCACTACCTTGAAAGAGAAGTAGCGGAAAGCTGGAAGCTAGCCTTACACTCCGTGAGTAGTGACTTTTCCCTTGTGAGTGGTGTAAAATATGTAGTTGGGATTGTTTCATGTAACTTAGTTCTCCCTCGCTGTGTTATGGGTTTGTTATGTTGGGGATAGATGTGCTGTTACGTTCGTGAGACAGCTGATGATTAGTATTCATGTCATTGACCGTAAAACAGTACGTTACAGGAATCACTAACCCGTCGATAGAGACTTTTACTAAAGTCTTTTATCACTAAAGTCGATCGCGAAGAATTTTAAAAATCAGAGAAAAAAAGCCTATTGTGTGTAGTAAATATATCTATGGGATGCGGAGATGACATGATTGTAACAGCGCGCGCAGTTCCGACCTTTGGACTCATGCAGACGCGTCCCAGCTCAGCCACAGTAACAGCTCATATTAGCCAGCTAAACTATTACTACCCTGTTAGAAAAAATATATAGCTGCTCCCTCGCTGTATTATGGGTTTGCTACAGTATGTGGGGAGAAATGTGCTGCTGGTTACGTTTGTGAGACAATCAGCTGATTATTATTTTATTAAATTATATATTAAAACCCTTGATCCTCACCTGACTATGGCTTTGTAAACAGACAGTATTCATGATGTGGTTTATAATGGACTGTGGTACAGAAACAGTGACAATGTTACACACTCTTGGCTTACTCTGGCTATTCTCTGCTGTCTCAGCCGACGAGATGTTTGTCCCGTTTTAGCAACCGTAGCTTCTTCGAAAGGGAGGGGTGAGCAGTGGGCTGAGCCCTTAGTGCAAACCTGGTGCAAACTCGCAACCGAACCACTAGATGTCGCTAAAAGTTACACATTGCTCCTTTAATCAGCACGATTTACTGCAATGTCAGAACCAGAACAAAAGTAGATGTTACTTGTTGTTCAGATGACATTTTCCAGTGAAAATTCAATAAGAATAATCTATGATTCTGAATGACAGTATCCACACCGGCGAGGTGACTGACAGCCTCACATTCTCCTCAAACATTGTGTTCATCCACCCTGAGCCATGTCAAAGTAGAACTCACGTAAAGTTTATAAATCTGCGAATAACTGCAATTGCAGATTTTTTGCAACTTCAGCTTTAATTAAATAAAATGTAGTAATCTCACCATACATTGATTTAATTAAATACTACTATTTTTACTTTTTAATATTTTTTTGAGAAAATTTTGATTTGATAGTTAAAAGATTAAAACATTTTGCTAACATGGGGTCTTGTCACTGTTAGTCTTTTTACATCAGAGCAAAACTATGGTATGCAGATTAAGATTCAACATGCATTGATTAATCCCATGGCATGTAGCAAAAAAAAAAAAAAGTGCGACCAAATCATATGCTGTGCAACCAGTGTTAAAGTTATTCTGGAGCCCTGTGTGTGTGCTTTCAGACCCCTCCATGATTTCTAAATGGGAGAACTAAAAAATAGGAGGGTGTTCAAATACTTATTTTCCTCACTATATATTACTTCCATTTACTACTTACACGTCTTAACTGGATTCAGTCTGTCACTTAGACAGCTTTATGATGTTTTAGCTTTGCAAAGTGGCCCACATTCATCTTCCTGTTAATATTTGTTTTCTGGCTTGGTCATGTAATCAGACAAGGATAGTAGACATCCACATTGGATTCAGGTCTGCTTAATTTGTGGTCAGAGTGTTTTGCTCTCTAATTCTGAGTGGTCAGAAATCGAGACAGACCCATAGGAACGGGCGACCACTGACACAGGAAGAAGGGTTGAGGCCAAACAGTTTCCTCTCAGGCTTTATAACCCCAAACATTGTATCATTTTATCTCATTTTCATTCAGTTTCTTTTATAGCTCAATAAAAAAAGAATAATTTCTATCATGCTTTACTCCCCTTTTTATTTGGTACTTTTAAACCACATATTAATTAAAGTAAAAGTAGCCTAAGTTAATAGTGAGAATTGGACCAAGTCAACCAATTCATTTTAGTTTATTGTGAGGTTGTTTGTGAGTTAGCCTTAAGATCAGCTTAATTTAGCATGCAACAATGCAGAATTCACTCAGCATAAACTTCAAATATATTTTGGGGTTATTACAAATTGCAACTCAATTACACTGTAAGACGAGTGTTGAACATACATTAATATTATACTGATAACAAACTGAGGTCATACTGTGACCTTAAAACCGTATTGTGAAAATGTAATACAGATTTTAAAACACATTGCAATGCCATTCCAATTAAAGTGTGCTAATGGCATCATTATTGTGTGCATCAAATACAATATAGTAATCTTTATAAATAAAAGCTTGGCCAAACCTAAAGGGGTCATATGATGCGATTTCTTGTTTTCCTTTTTCTTTAGTGTGTTATGTAGCTGTTTGTGCATACAAGATTTGCAGATTTACAAAGCTCAAAGTCTCAAACCCAAGAGATATTCATTGTAAAAGTTAAGGCTCAGCCACGCCTTCCTGAAACACTTCTTTAAAATACGCTCCCACAAATCTACATCAGTGTGTGAGTTTCATAACACCGTGCAAATGTATCCTCAAAGAAAGAAGGCGTCACTTTTATTCTCGCTTTATTATTGTTGCCGCTATGATGTGGAGATGCTGTGTTTTTTGTTGCGAAAGCCTGGCCTTCCAAAAGAGGACACAATTAGAAAAAAAGTGATTAAAGGACAACTCCGGCGCAAAATGAACCTTTGGCCTGGACTTTGGGCTATTCTGAAATGTTATCTAGTAGGAGTTATCCTATTTCATTCTGATGCATTAGTTTCATTCTGAGGGATTGCTTTTGTCTTCCGCTAATTTCATTTCGCTCCTGTAGTCAGTCTGAGATAGCGGCCTATCTTTCAGTTTTCCACCGGCCTGAAAACAGCCGGCCAATCAACGAACAGAGGGCGGGCTGAGAGCCGTGACGTAGACGCTAAGCGCCGAGATTACATTGTAGGTTAGAGAAATCGAAAACCGAAACAACCACGCAGAAATGGGAAACAAGACACGGGATGCAATTCGCTCTGTTATGGAGAACATTCCGGAGAAAGTCGGTCTCCTCATCTGTGAACGCTCCTGGTGCGCTCTTATTATCATATTATTAACATCATAATAATAATCCACCATATTTCGTTTCGACATCCTGCTGTATTAGTCCCAGATGTGATTCATGAACGATCTGTTCATTGTGTATGTCACGTGACAAATGAACGTAAGACTCGGAAGGTAAAGTGATTATTTATGTTCCCTGTAAATCATTTTTTACTGCATTATGATTTCTTAATTCAGAATATGATCAACATTGCGTAGGTGGATGTGATCGGGGAATTTGGCTGTTAAAATAATAACATTAAGCCACTTAAATAAACGAAATGACTCGAATGAATCAGTAAAAAGAACTTCCTATTCATGACTCGCGAGAGCAGCGGCTCGTCCTCGCGGCGCTGCGGGGCGGCGGAAGCTAAATCAGACTCGTGAGAGCGGGGCACGCCGACGTTGCGGGGCGGCCGCAACTCAGTAATTCATATAAATAACCTAGTTTGTGAATTGTTCATTCCCGGTTGGCACACATTTTGCAGCCCTTACAAAAGCGCCGCTCCCTGTTTACAGTGGAAGTTATATGTCTCGATGCATAATGCATAATGTCTCGATACGGCCGTGTCGGCGCATAACATACGTCATAAATAAACTTATCTGATTGGCTTACGGGTAACCAATGATTTTAAACTTCAGAGAAGCGCCCCCTTGCGAGAGAGAAAACACTTCTCTATTATGCCATTCCAGACTCTGTCTACGAAGCAAAGTGAAGTAGCAGAGTCTGGTATTACCAGGCTATTAATTGCTTTTGAGCATGTGCACACAAACTATTATGTCATGCATCATGTCAAATAGAGCAAGTAGTCCGTCACTGTCTCAGAAACATGCATTACAGCAAACTGCAATGGAGAATTGTAGGAGAGCAGTTATTCATTAACACTGCAGACAGCATGTACATTGTATTATAGTAGGGATGGGCATTTAAAACAAAAATAATATTCAAAGACAGTAGGATAGGCGAAAATCGTAAACCTTACCTCTGTGGTGCTAAAAAAAAAAAAAAAAAACTGGCGCTTAAATAGACATTAAAAACCTCAAACATACGTATATAAATAAAAAGGTTGCTGCACAACAGTCAATCTGAATAGACACATAACCAACATATATTTAGAAAGCCAACCATTGAGAGTTTACATTTCAAGACTCAAAATTAACCAGACTGTTATTAATATTGAGACATATAAACTCAAACAGAAAAAACAACAAATATTAAGAATATATTTATTAAATGTATAAAAATATTATGTGAATTTAGCATTGCATCTCATAAACACAACTAAAACATGTTTTTTTTAGACAATCATCCCACACATCCTATTCAATATTCCATCCCACACATCCTATTCAATAAAATCAACTAATCGAATATTCAAAAATCTTGACTCATCACTAATTAATATAGTATTTCAGAGCAAGTGGGATTGACAAGTAGCAAAAGGCAGTGCAATATATGTGTAAGTGGGGTCAAATGTTCATAACAAATTTAAAAATAAAGCAATGTAGCAGCATCATAATGTATACTACCTGTGTTTTTGTGTAAGAGTCAATCCTCTGCCCTTATGTTATTGGAGGGTTCCCCTATAAGTTAAAAGGATGGATTTTTGGGAGATGAGCCTTCCTCAACTGTGGGAGGAAGTGCAGAGGTTTTTGAACTTTCTTGGCCAGGTTCTGTTGGTGGTGTCGATAGATCAAGATGGGTCATCTGTGATGTGGATACTAAGCATCTTCCTGATCTTGACCTGCTCCATCATGGTGCAGTTGATGTGATGATGATTGTCAACGATCACCTCGTCATTTGGGTGTGGAAGGATATGATGTTGTCCTGTTCGTGTCTGTGTGTTAGATAAACAACTGGATTATATTCAGACACAACCACAGAAAGCACACATTACTAGATAATTTTAAATCACATTTTTCATATTGACATTTGTATTAAGATGATAACCATCTTAAAGGAGCTTGACAAGACTACTGCACTTCTGACCACAAATAATTTTGTTAAATAGCTCAAAATCAGCCACCTTTAACTAAAATATTTTTCAAATCATTTTTGTTTTGCTTTCTAGTCTTTTTTTTAAAAAAAAACCAAACTGGACATAGGCCTATCTGTCAAATTATTTATTATTGCTCACTTTGCTTAATTCATTGTGTATGTACTGAATAATTATTTTGGATAAGGCTAAGCAACATATATATACTGTTAGACCTAGCTTACTGCTCCACTACCAAAATTCTTTCGTGGCTAATGTTACTGTTCTAATCAACGACAACGCATATATTCACGACGAAGTATAGCTTGCAGTCTTAAATACAACTTCTGAAAAGCATTAAGATATAGGGCTGTATAATCATTGTAAAAAAAAAAAAAAAAAAACCTTTGTCTTACCTTGACGTTGACTTGCCGAGACACACCGGTCTCTCCAGGTTGGGTTGTCTATGGTTGTGTGTGTGACTAGAGTTGGCTTCAAACTGACGCGAGTCACGCGACGCGGGTTCAACGAATAACGTGATTGGGCAAATCAATTCAACAAAGCAACAACACAACCGTTGATTGGATCTCACTCCGGCCAACGTTTGAAATTAAATCTATTTCTATACTTTAAGGTGCAACTGGAAACAATCGGTAATCTTTTGGTGAATTATTCATACGATACAAATAAATAAAAATAAATAAAATGAGCCACACAGCAGCTGGGTAACGTTAACTATCAAATCAAAAAGTTAACGAGATAGACGGACTTGGCCCACTGCCTATTTTGGTGGTCAGCTAAACATTAACTGTTTTTAAAGACACATAATACATCGTCACATCATTTTCACTGGATAACTTTTGAGTCACTATATGTTTGTGTTGTTTAAATTATATGCACTTTCCAACAAAACACATTTGATGCAGATTACTTACCGCCTGACCTGCGGTTCCGACTCATGATCTGGATCTCTGGCACTACTCTATCTTCAGTTTCAAACGATCTGTAAATCCAGCGTCGAACTGGGCCTTGTTAATAAAACGTTTGTCACCGAAATCCGAGGGACAAACAAACACACTTGCATTGCATAACTCTGGTAATGCCACGGAAAAAGTAACTGTTTCCACTGTTAGTGTTTCCTTAACGCTGGATTCTTTGGGAAGATGGACAAGGTTAATTTTCCTCAGAACCAAAAACACACTTCTTTGGTGACGTTGTTGATTTCGAGATCTAAAAAATGTCCAAACATTGTTCGAACAATGACCTAAAGCTCGTTAATTGGGACGTGTTCTTGACTTGCACTCTCTGGTTGATGTGTGCGTGTGAGAGTGTGTGCGCACGCTCTTCCGAGAGAAGTGCCCATATAAGGAATTCTGCACGTTATGACATCATACAGTGCCATACGAAACTTGAATATTGAATATTGAAACTTGATATGAATCCATAGAGTATGAATACTGAAGGAGCATTTGGCACAGAATATGTCAAACTCGTTTTTTTTTTAAACTTTGGCCATTTTTAGCATGAAAAGCCAACTTAAAGTCCCCGTGAACCGGAAGTTGCAAACGATTTTTCTCCAGTGCTGTGACGTATTTCCAAGTGAAACGGAATATTGAACAGAGGGCAGGGTTTTACTCTAGCGCTCCTCCTCTCCATCTCTCGCTCATAGCAAACTAACGGTTTGAGGGGAGTGGTTAAGCGTTTCTCCACCCAAGTTGTGAAACCTACGTCATCAGAAAAAGAAACTGTTCCAGACCGGAAGTAACTTTTCAGATTTTGATTAAAGATTACTAAGGTAAAACATTTTTTTATATATATTCACTTGCACTGATTAATTGTTCACCACAAGACTAGTAATATGCGCTAACAAAGTAAATAGGTTCAATTTTGATTTCACGGGGACTTTAAAATTGCAAATATGGTTGAATGCATGAAATTACCATAGATAGCCCCTTTATATGTAGACTAAATTTATTTGTAGTAGCCTATACTTAGCATGAAATAAAATGATTTCAAATTCGTTTTAGTATATTTATTTTTCACTAGGGAAAACATCAAGTGGCTTAGAAAGACTCGTATTGTGTTTTATTGGAGCTTCACAGACATAGACAAATTATTAATTTGACAACAGGCTTTTTCAGTTTTATTTCACTAGGCGAAACTAGAGGCAGAGAGAGATGGGAGCATTAGCCCCATGTAATGATAATGAAAGACCACAGCTGCACATAGTTACAAATAGCTTTTATATAAAGCACAGCCACAGATAGTCATAAATAACAAGTAGTTAGAACACAGAATACTTTATCAACTTGCATGTTGTAACACTGATCATGTCTATCAATGCAAAGTGTACTAAAATGCTAACAGTATGACATTATGATCCCAGTGACACACACACACACACACACACACATGCACACGCACTGGAACACTTAGCCTTTCTCACGAAAACCTCACGAAGAGCAGCCAGGCCTAGGAGGCAGTGCTGTCTCCATGACAACTGCCTAGAATGTGCAGATCAGCATGCTTGTCCACATCTCTGCTGCTCTATGTCTCTCTCTTGTTTCCTCTTGGACCATCTCTTTCCCTCGATCTGTCAATCTCTTCATCTCCCACTGGATGAAGATGTTTCTTCTGGATCACTGTGCAGCACAGCAGACATCAGAGATGTAGTATGAGTATCAGAGGACAGCACTGAAGATCTTTTGAACAGTTATGCAGTTCATGTGATAGGAAACGTTGCTCATGTGGAGTAAAACATTTTGAAACATAAATTTAAATATATAAATCTATATGATTAGACTATACAGTATAAGTGTACTGTACACATCAATAATTCTGAAATTTGGAGTCAAACCCGAAATATTGTTACCATTTTGTAAAACTGTTTTCTATTTGAATTGAATATGTTAAAATGCACTTTATTACTGTGATGTCAAAGCTGAATTTTCAGCATCATTACTCCAGTCTTCAGTGACGCATGATCCTTCAGAAATCATTATAATATGCTGATTTGCTGCTCAAGCAACATTTCTTATTATTGTAACTGTTGAAAACAACTGTGGTGCTTAATATCCTTGTGAAAACCTTGATATATTTTCTTTCATGATTATTTGGTGAATAACGTTTAAAACAACAGCATTTATTTTACAGTTTTTCTGAGTCGCTTTGGTGCATTTCTATTTACATTTGCACAACAGTTATTGCAGTTCTCAAAACAAAATAGTACAAACTGCAAAACCTAGTTGATAACATGCAAAAGCATGTCACTTGCTCAAAATAAATAGCTTATTTCTCAAAAGCAAGTATTTACGCCAATGAATGTGTCATCAAGATGAAAAGTCCTGACACCATTGTTTATGAACAAGATAGTCAAATGGCTTTGTCATGTTTTCAGTATGACAGTTTATTCTGTAAATGTTTTCCAATGCAAAAAAGTCAGATCTTGGTGACACTGAAAATGCTCAAGAAAGCACTATATAATATTTGCACAGCATTTGAAAACTACAGTAAAGTTACACATTACTGGATTTAGTGAGGTAACTGAGTACAAGACACTGAATATGCATGTTTCTCATTTTTGCTCTTTGCAATTCTAATTTGTTCACAGTATTGTGCAAAAGAAAAAATACACCCTTATTTACAACAAACATAAACTCCCGTTGGGTAGAGCTGTGCACAACTGAAAACAATATATTACAGTTCACATTGGAACTGAACACACAACATAGTACTGTGAATCACATCCTTTCTCATCAGTGAAAGCTGAGTTTCACCTGAGAAAAATTGTTAATTATAGAATAAAATAAAAGTTTTTCTGCTTTTTAATTGTAAAATTAGTTTGACAGATTTTGACAAGTTCAATATTTTTGTATACTCAATGAAATGAGGACTATTAGTTTATTAACTAAGTAGTTATTTTTGACTGACATGACATAAGCAAATTGTAATGTTATAAAACAGCAGAGAGTTGTATGAAAAAAATTGATGCATGTCCAAAAGATTTGCAATTTGTTGGAAGGAATGAGAAACTGCTACTATGATGTCATGCACAAATGACTAAATGTTGTGGAGGTTGAACTAACTGTTGTGCAAATGTAAATAGTGATGTGAGAAATGCACTAAAGCAACTGAGAAAAACTGTTAATAGAAAGCTTTTGTAACAATGTCAAAGTCTTTATTGTTACTTTTGATCAATTTAATGCATCTTTTCTGAATAAAAATATTAATACAAATATAACTGAATGCAAACATTTGATCTATCTATCCATCCATCCATCCATCCATCCATCTGAATTATTTTCTCAAGGTGGTTTGGGCTGATATGTTTAGATGTCAAAAGGAATACACTAATGTCTGCAAGAACATGTTTTTTTTAGCTACTACCTATTTAAAAGTTTTGCTCCCTGAAGGTTTTGTAAGTTTGTGGGATGGAGTGAAGAGGAGGCAGATTTTGCTGAAGGTCCTCCCCCTTTCCCACGATCGTTTAACAGCCCTCTGTCCTGAGGAGAGGATCCCTTAAAGAGGCACAGCTGAACTCTAACCCTATTACCCTCTGTTTCCTGCAAGAGCTTTAGTTTATAAACACAGGGGGATGGAGGGGGTGTAGAAGACACTTCCACAATTCAGATTTGTTTCCGTTTCTTTCTCACACATTACACAAGACCTCCTCAAAAGTAAAAAAAAAGAGGCTAAACAAATGGTACTTTATCTTCTCAGATAAAAATTAAGGGAACCTCTGCATGAAGATTCATTACAAATTAATACTTCCAAGAAAAACACAGTAACAGCATTCTTATAGATGCGAAAAGCATAACTGTCCCTCCTGAAAAAAATGTTGATCTTTAGCATGAGTAGAGTGTAGTATATGTCTGAATATTTTACAGTGATTTAATGTTGATTCAAAGTAGAGTTTTTAACAGCACTTCATGTGCACTTCTTAGTAGCCAACTAGTACACACTCTTCACACAGCACAATAGCAGTGTCTTTGATATAAAATGCATTACATGACCACATTTTAATTGTCATTAACTATTTACTTACTAAAACTCAAGCATCAGGCAACAAGTTGTTTTTGAATTATTTCCCAAATGTTTCCATATGAATCAGATCATACAAATTAATTTGAAATCGCCATCTCGTAAAATACTTGTTCATGTTTTCTCATGAGATCATTGGCAATTCAGACAGAATCCTATATGCAGTAATTCTATAATAAACAACATTCAAAATAATTCGACCTGCCAGTTTATTCAATTCTGTAACATTGTATTTAGAAGAGGCCAGCTTTGTAAAATTGTGTTATTTAATTGTTTATTTTAATTACCATGCTGACAGGAACAGACATGCCAAGACATTGTTCCCCAAGTGTATACATCACCAT
The DNA here is from genome assembly GCF_016745375.1 of Pimephales promelas. The sequence continues at coordinate 21,439,849 of NW_024121111.1, forward strand.
AGACAAAATACAGTGGGATGTAAATAAGAAAAGACTAAGATGGGCATTTCTATACCTCTGCCAAATACTAACAGATGGATGTTCTTGCCTCTACGAAACTATGTGAAGATTTTTATTAGTATTGAGAAAAGACAACCAATTGTAAATGAAAATAATATAAAAGTTTAATTTAGAGTAGGCTCACTGGAAAGACTGACAGGTGTTGTCGCGCTTTCAAAGTGAAAGTCCTTATGTTGGTTAAGCAAACAGCAGTAAAAGCTTAATGCATTAATATTGCATTAAACAAAAAACTGTACCATGTTAGCAACCAAGCAAGTTTACCACATGATAAAATCCATATGGAGCTAATTATGTATGGCAAATGTCAAACTATAAAAATCATGCACTGTGCTGTGGTAACGTTTTGAGGCCATAGTATTTTCCAAGGAACCATGAGAAAGTCATTCACTTTTTTTAATCTTCCCTCTAATCGTTTCCTCAATGAGCCTATATCTTCTTGTTCTTTGATTTTAATAGGTACATTAGGTCAGTTTCCTATGGTATACTCAGAAGTTACAGCAGAGTCTTATATAGGCTTCTTTTAACTGAACAGCTCTAATGCTGCTGGATTCCAGTATTAGTCAGAATAATCATGGGTTACAATGCGGCTTCACAGTAAAGTCAACATAAAATTAGAACAACTAAATCCAAAGATCTCAGAGCAACATAACACTTTCAAAACTTGATCAACCACAATCCCTCAGAATACAGTACAGTAAACCTTCTTTAACATCCTCACATCTATAACACTCTTCTTTACAAGAATACTTTCAGTGGCAGAATTTATCCATTTAGTCCAGCTCTAGACAGACCACATTTCTCAGGGTGACTCATTTAGTAATACACTACTAAAGTGTAGATAAGTGTCAGAGAAAATCTTTATGTTAATGTGTAAGCTTAAATATAACATGCCAACACGTTCAAATTACCTCTGATGAAGAGGTGAGTTTCAGATGGTGTTTGGGGTGTTATTTTTGTCGTGTCCGTGGGATGTGTAGCGAGAGAGGAGAAACAGGAGGTTATGTAAACAGACTCTAATCGTCCTCCACACACCTGTGATTCCTGTGAGATTCACACGGACTCAGCTGGCAGGTCATGTCCCAGCTCACACACTTTCCATCCTCACAGCCCCTTACACTGAATTCCAGTCCCCAGTTGATTTTAACCCATTTAGCTGTAAAAATGACCAAGGTTTCACTGGTTAGAGTCCCAACATCTTAATTTCTGTAACATCTACACTACATTTCCTATAGAAGTTAACAGAGACCCATTCTTAGAGGACTACATTATCACTTAGAATATACAAAGTCTGATGGTGGTCAAGATGGTGTAGTTACAGTTTCTATAGCAATTTGGAGAACACACAGCATATAAATAAATATGACTGCCAGAATTAATGAAGTGAGGATCAGAATATTTATAAGCTACTCTAGTGGATTCTCATTTCAGACATCCCTCTTTCCACATTCAACCATCTGGAACTGAAATAATGTTCCCAATCGTGCAGTAACCAGCAGGGCTTTTGATGACATACTCTAACAGCCCTGTAACCGCTAAAAAAAATCCACTGGGTTATCCTCTTAATCCATAGCTTTTCAATTTCAGTGGGCAGAATGCAATGCAGAGAGAAAAGGGTATAAGTAACAGAAGTCCACATTTTAAGTAGTTTCACTAGATTGAAAACTAGGCTGACATTAATAGTACACATTTAAAAATCCTATCTTTTTAATCAGCACCAAATTTTACCTCAATGAAAAAAAAAGCCCTAATCCTCATTTGCAAATGCAGCACTTCCACCTAGTGGACAAGTAGAAATAACTTGATACTGTAGGACTTCATGGAGGAATAGAACACACTGCTTTGCTGCACATTAAATAGAGGCCAAAAAAAATAAAAAATAAGATACAACAGGAATAATGCTTAAACACCTTTATTGTGCCCAGTCAAAAATTCAAACTTCACCCTTTTAAGCAAACTTGGCAGACAACGAGGTAGAATGACAGAGGAGCTTGGGAAATAGCTCTGCATGGAATGCATATGGTGAGAAAGGACATTCTTAGTTCTGAATGCAATGCATTCAGACTTTCAGCAGGAGATGATTAAAGTGACATTTGCATTTAGTCTGCTAAGGCTCTTGGTACATTCAAGGGAAGTCTATGCTTTTAAATACAAGCAGCCATATGGGCTCATACCCACAACACCTGCTGATGTACAATATAAGTGATTAAAAACCTACCCCTTTACAAAGTGCAAATTAAAAAGTGCAATAAAACTACGTGCAGTCGATGGCCATTCTCATTTATGGATTAATATATTAAGTTGGTTTGAAATCTGATCGAGAGCAGTAAAAGCAATGCCTAATGGAGGCACACACTGAAATTGATCTGGATTGGCAATTAGATCTGCAGGGTTATGCGCAAACCTCTTATTCTACCAAACAGAACACTGATAAGGCAAAAAACACTCCAAAAACATGGAGGAAAAAAGAAAGAAAAAAAAAAGCGCAAAATTAAAAAGCCGCCGGGTAGATTGCTATTCAACCTTTTCCATGCCATACCTTAAAACTGTTTCATGTAAAAATTTATGAAAACTAAAACTGTGAAAAATGTCATGATGAAAATCTGGCTTTTGTAGTTGCATCTCAAAAACGTAAAAAATATTGGCAAAAAAGTGCCAGAAAAAAGCAGCTAGTGTGGAAGGGGGAAAACCAATTAAAGGCACTGTATGGCTTCCGTCTGTTAAACAATGAGACTTTCGAATGATTTTTACCAACGCAAAATAGCAACCTATATAAAGGGGGGAGGAAAAAAAAAACCCTTCAAAGATGGCCTGAATCAACTTGGTCAAAAACTCTGGGGCTTCCCATCCACGGGCCCCAGCTATCCCATCTCACTGTGTACAGTGCCAAAGTGAACAAGCCAAACTAAAAAAGAAAGTGCAACAGTGAACTTTCTACAGTGTTTCCCCATGCCCCAACTCCTGGGAGGGCCTTTCGAACTGGGGCCGACTCTGGAGCAGTGCCCCGAAGGGAGCAGGCGCAACGGACATCCAGGCTGAGGCATCGTGCTGCCATGCACGCTTCAGTTGATGTCCCGCTTCTTCTGGTTTCGCATCAGAGGGCGGTGGTTACTGAGGATGTCCATGGAGTGCTGCCTATGCCAGCAGGAGCGACAGTAGTATTTGAAGCAGGTCTGGAGGGATGGGGAAACAGACCGTCATTATACAGAGACGTGCATTTAGGTCGATAAAACGGAAGAGGGGAAAAATAAAAATCACCTTGTCCCTGCAAAAGAATGGCCCAGGCTCACGACTGCATAATTGACAGATAGCATCCTCCAGGTATGGGTCAATCTGAACCTAAGAGGAAAAGCATACCCATGAAGAAAAGAGAAGCATTGAGGAAATTGTAATATTGAGTAGCATACTAATGGTCTAAAAATGAAACACATGCACTACAAGGCAGATATTGACAAATGTGACTAAATGAAGTGTCAATTGATCTGAAATTAATAATTTCTGTCTGGCAGTCACAACAGTAAACATATTTTTGAACGAGTAGCTTCCATGAGTGGCGCTAGTTTTCAAGTGGTCCTTTAAGCAGTAAATCTACGGACTCCTTCAGTTAAAGAGACTTACAGGTCAGTCCATTTAAAAGGAGGGTGTGATGCATACAAGAACTAGGGTGCTTTCACATCTGTAGTTGTTCATTTGGTCTAGACCAAGGGCGAAAAATTATACTTTGGGCTATTTCAGGGGTTTTGGTTTATTCTCACACCACACTGATTGCTATGGTCCGAATTAGATGAAACGAACGAAAATGCAGTCACAAGATGTGCTCACAATGTATGTTAAGACTCACCACAAGCTTTATCCTTTACCAAATCCCCTCATAAACAGCCTAGAGATAATAAGAGTAATAAGAGCAATAAGAGAGTCACTGTGCAGTGCGGACAACTTCATGGTTTATGGAGTTTTGGTGAGAGTGTAGAACGCGGTAAGTCACGGCTTAAAGGGAGCGCTTTTGACAATCTAAATAGTTTTGTTTGACTAGGGTAGCCGTTTTAATCCAAAAATGCTCAGTTCTTTGGCAGTTGGGTCTGTTTCAGGCAAAATCACGCTCACCACAAACTGCTCCAGAGCTCTTTTGAAAGCATACCGAGACCTCTTTGTACCCTTATTTGGTCCGCACCTGAATGCGATTAACAAAGGGGGCAACAAACTCAATGAAGTAAGTGTGAAAGCATCCATAACGTGAAAGACACTGGATTTGCCCTCATCTACCAATAATTTAAATCCACAGAAGATCAAATACTATAAAAAGGATATATATTAGGGCTGGACCCGAATATTAATTTGGTAGGTATTAGATTTTCAATTTTGGGATTCGAATATTTTTCTTTTCCATACACCCGGCACCCCCCCCTTGAAAGTTCTCACTTGCTCTTGAAAATGTTTACTATAAAATCTGGTGAAATACAATACTTTACAATTTTGTATAGCTTAGCCATTTTTATTAGGATGGACAGTTGAAGGAACCCAACCTCGTTTTATAAATGAATACATTAGCTTCTTAGCCTACTAAAGTGTTCCCTGCTGCAACTGGACTATTCTCTGTCAAGTGCACACAATGGCATGAGCTCGCATTTTGCAATCTGGTCTCCCAATTCTCATCAAATTTAACAATATTTCATTGGACATGGAATCTATGGTTTCTTTTCCCAAATATTCACTCAAAGCCTCACCCATTTTTATAAGGGACTATAATAACGTTTCTTCCTTTTATTTGGTTCGCCTTCAAATATGCCTACCATATTCTCATGCTTTACTGTGTGGTAAAGTGGAAAAAAAAAAAAATCACTTCAGACCTGTTATCCCAGTATTAGTAGGATCATATACAGTGCAGCATGCAACAAGGGATCAAGACAGTACTCCACTACTAACACAATAAAATAAGGCTTTAAGTGTTCAGGTTACTCTACCTTCTTTGTAAATTTGGGAGTCTTGATCTCCACAAATGCAGCACTCACAGCTTTCAGATAACTGCGTTGGTTGTTAAAGGTTACACGTCCAGATCCTGGAAAAAGGGAAAACCAATAACATGTCAAACCACAGCATCATACTAATATTAGTTACGATTGGAGGAGAGAAAAAATAAAAACCCACCACATTGTAAGAAACTCACCAATGGGGTACTTGTGCTTGTCTGTGTCAATGCCTGCATACACTACTCCTCCAAACAGATCATTCATGATGCTGGCCAGGGCCTCAGCGTTGAGCATGCCATGCAGAGCTCCTACAAACACAGTGTTCCTAGGGTCCAGCCTCTGAGAGGGGCAACTCACATAGTTACTGTCCGAAATCACCCAAGGGATCACCTGTGCCTGAAGGGCCAAGAAAAGACAGGTCAGCATTTCTCAAACACCAACAAAACCACAAAAGAGTTCACTATATACAGGTTTTGGGCCATTTAAAAGTAAAATAATTCTGGAAGCAGGTCATCAAGCATTGTTCACCCACACAGAAACCTTTTTGGTACAACAGTTCAGTTTAAAACTCCAACATACATAACCAAGGCCACCTGCACATGTTAGAAAGTGATAAGCTTACATCTTTGCAGCGCATCCTTCTGCTGGACATTTTGAAGTAATACTCGCTGTAGCCCTCAGGATGGAGCAAGTCCTCAGTGCAGTCCTGAAGCAGGGCACGCACAGACTTGTCCGATTCAAACACCAAGTACACATAACCTGAAAAAGGGACTAGTCACATGCAAGTCTCAAAGGTTACTCATTTCAATTGCCTTACTGCCAACTGCATAATTGTAGGTTGTACATCAGACTAGAAATAACCTGCGTATGAACATTTTCTAAAGTGTAAAATCATTAACTCCCAGAACCGTTACCACCATACGTGTATGAAAGGTTGTTCTAGCCACCGAGAAGTTGAGTGCCACACCACCCTGCCACAGTGCTGTAATAAAATAGGTTTCCTACCCTTTTAGCATTACCTTTGGGCATATTACCTTTCGGAGGGCAGCGAGGGTGCTTGCCATCCTTACCTGGCCACTCAACACTCAGAGGGCCATAGCATTTAAAAGTGTTTATCAAACCAGCTAGGGACAAAGAGAAAAGCCATTAGTCTATAAAAAAAAGCCATATTTACAGTACCACTCAGTTTATAATTTTTTTTTTTAATTCTTTATTATTATTTTTTTTCCGTTTAGAAATAATTCCAATGCCAATTTGGTGCTTAAAACATGTTAAACAGTTGTGTTGTTTAATTTGAGGAAAAAAAAAAAAAATGATCCTCTTACCTTCAGTAATGTCCCAGGGAACTCCTCCCAAAAATACCTTGCAGGAATAAATGGGATTTTGGTAGTGTCTGGGGGGCAGCTGTCCACTCCATGTGAAGGTAGCTTCATTAATTGCTGTTGAACACAATATCACAAGCTGAGTACAAGAGACAATATCACTGCACCAGGTTTGAACAAATGTTCAAGGTGGGTATTGGGGGTGGTTTAGATTAGCATTTAAGATCATGCACTACAGTAGTATGCAACAGGCCATACAAGCCGCCTGTCTGTGAAGCCAGGCCTCTCTTTCAATGCTGAAAGGGCTCTCCGGGGTCTTCATCAGGTCCCAGTTGGGCCAGATGGAGGCACCAGGCCAGCGGTGGGACAGGCCACCACCCGGGCTGCCACTGGATGGCGGGGTGAGAGGCGAGTTGCTGAGGTCCAGCCGAGAGCCGAGCGCTAGCTTGAGAGGATCCCTTTGCATACTTGACATAAGGAAGGGCATAGACGGAGAGATCCTCAATGAAGACTGCAAAAGGCAGGAGAGAGAATTCAGGTGTGAAAGTGTTAATACCATAAAGAGTTACAACTTTAAAACTAGCCATTTCACACTAGACTTTGGATCAAAAGGAGAGTCAAATTTATTGGTATGGTGCTTTTGATAAAGCATAACTTTCTGTAAAGCGGTTTTAAAAATGTGCAGTCAAGTTGTGAGAATAACAATGCGTCGACTAATTTCAGCAGTCAAGTGATGTTACTAAATTTAAAATCACGGTATAGAAACAAGATTAATTTAATTTTAGACAACTAGACTATTGTGAAGCCTATCCTTACAGTGTTTGAAAATTACACATTATGGGAAAGACTAAACAGGAGCTGCAAGTCAGTTAATTCATAATGTGCAAACCCCCATTGAGCAAAACCGATGCTAATGCTACAGAGGAACGGAAAACTAGTTTGTGGTGGTAGCAAAAAAAATAAAAAAAATAAAAATAAAACCTTACCAGCAGATCTGAGAGATGATCAGAACCAGAGCTGAAGCCACTGGTTTCCGAGTCCACAGGGCTAATGGAGTGAGAGTCCAGGAAAGATTGAGAGCTTAAGCGTGCCATGCCGGGAAATTTCTCTAGGAAGTCTGTGGCACCAATAGATGGCTCAGAGTAGCTTGGACGCTTGTTTGAGACACTGGGAGTCCCCAAAATCCCTTGAACTGAACAATCAGAATTTGTGACAAAACAAAAAAAGTAAAAAAAAAGGCCCCAAAGTAATCATGAAAACAGAATAGATTATCTTTGCATTTCTTCCCCAATTCCGAGAACAAACGAGCACAATAAGACAAAACAAAAACAGCTCTCATTTCAGCACACGATTGAGACTTACCAATGCATGAGGCAGGCCGAGAATGTGGCAATAGTCAACAAAAGGCTCTGACTCACTCTATGGGCCTAGCGAGAACGGTTCAAACCCGCTCTAGTCAGGCCACTGATACCAATAAAGATCATAATCGTTCACTTCAATCCGCGCACATAGTTCTGTTTAACACACACTAGATTGAGTGGATTCATTGAAATGAATAAAATCAAAACTCGTCTCTCCATCCAAAATTAATGCTGCTTGGATAACTCTGTTGTAAACAGTTTGTGCCTTTAAAAAAGTACATTCTAAGTTTTACCATTATATACTGAAAAATGAGCAAACATTAAGACTCACTTTAAATGATAATTGCATAAATGATAAGTGTTCAACTGTTTATGTAATGTTGTGGCAGTGTTATCATCCGGTTGTGGCAATGTTATCCTAAGATTGCTTTAAAGTCCTTCATTTCACTCACGTGCAGCTGTGTTGGTCTGTACCGAGTGATCAGTGTCATGGCTGCTCCACGGTCTCTCCCAGTCAGACAGGCTGAGGGACTGTAGGCCCAGACCCCAGTTATTGGCGTCAGGCAGACCCCTAGATGAGTCCTGGCCACTGCTGGGAAAAAGCATCCTGCTCCGGACCGCAGACAGGTCCGAGTCGGGACGATCTGTTAACAGAGTCCAGAAATAAAACAGAGTTTGACGACTCCGCATCAGCAGTGGGAATAAAAGGCATGCACATTCGAGAAACCATTGGCTCCCTAGACTCTGGTAAATCACAGATCGCTTCGCTATGTCTGGCTAAACTGCACAGGAGCAGCTGTCTCTGCAGAGATGACCCACCCTGCATGTGACCCAGGCGCTGCTGCCCTCACAGCCCCTTACTAATGACATCAGTCTCTGGCCTCCACTGATGCCACACTACCGTGCATTGCTGACAAATTCTCCTGCAAAGAGGCAGCTCCCCCTCCCACCTCTGGCTCCCGTTTGAGGTGGCAGGGAGAGAGAGCGCGCGCGCGCCGCTAGCAGCAGGCTAAGAGATAAACTCCAGTGAATCGCAGGACTGTTGCTAAGTAGCTGAAGAATGAGCAATCTGGGCTGCTCATGCAGAATTGGACAGCCTCCAACTGCTTGCTTCAGCCCTGATTCAGCATCCTGCGTCTCGCCTGCATGACATTACATGACCGTTGCTGTAATGATTCCCTGAGCACATGAAGCTCGAATGCAGGGCCAAAGCCAAAAGTGCAAACAGCACTGCAGCAGATGCATTTGGATGTGGGGAGCAAAAAATAAAAATACTGTGACGCAAAGGTTTCAAATGTGTAGCCTAATGTTATTGTGTCTGCACATATATTAAGGAATGGTATATATTCAACTTCTCACAAGACAGAAAAAGCAAACGTTACAATTTACCATTAAAAGGGTCTCGCTTGCATTTGGCAGTTGGAGTCGTGCACACCCCGCTCAGATCCAGTGAGTTGCCTAGCATGGTGTTCATTCTGCAGAATGTGTCTGCATTGCTGCATGTGGACAGGGCTGGAATGTCAGAATCCAGGCAGTTAAGAAGTCTGGGATTTTCTCGCTGTCAGAACAGAAGCAAATACAAGAGTTACTAATGGTAAGACATGAGGTGCATCCCAATTTCCTGGATGGATGATGCACTTATTTAACAGAAGAAAAAACAATGTTGAACACTTCAAATCTGGTCACTCAATGTCACAGCTTTACTTGCATACCAAAAAAAGGAAAGGGTATCAGAATCCAATGTTGACTGACAAAATATTTGAAAGCTTGCACACTATGTAAAAGCAAAGATAAGTGCACAGTAATAGTACATATAATTGGGACACAACTAGGTCAGATTCCTTCCCTGCCTCTTTTCCTCACCAGTTCAAATTCAGTTTCACAAGTGTGAGCAGAATACATTCAAGTTAAATTAGTGTAATAGGCATCACTGCTATGCTGTCGAATTAACAAAAAGCACCCAATGATTGATCTGATTGAGTAGCCCTCATCAATGGCAACTGCATTAATGAACGTCTCTCAAATGTAAAGACGACAGACTGAGGCTATCATAAAAAGCTAACATTTTTGCATACTCAACAAGACAGTAATGGAGCGGGAATTAATTTCACAAAAACTAAACTTCATTAAAAAAAAGCGATGAACGCAGGGCAAATAAGCACCAACAAAACCTTTAACACACTCACACACTCCCATAGACTTATTAAAAACTTTTGGCAAACGTTGTCTTGCTGAACTACTCACCATAGAAAACGCCATGGTAACAACTAAAATTATCGAAAACAGCACCCAGTTTAAGTCTCATAAAGTCTACTTAAACCTTTCGAATGAAATTTTGGCCTAATTCACCACACCTGTGTTCGGGTCAAACACCCCGAGATCTAGTTCCTCTCTGGCATTAACCAATCACAGATTGCAGACACTTGGCACGACGTCGTTTTTTTTTTTTTTTTTTACAGGCTAATTTACTGTTTCACGTTCGTATCCTTTAAAAATCCAGATTAAGCAATACAATGTGATTTATTATTATTATTATTATTTTTTTATTTTTTTTTTTTAATTAAGTAAATACTTGTGGCATCTGACGTATAGGCCTTCTGAGATACAGATGAATATTTAGATGTAAAAATAAATGTGAGGGCTTTTTGCTATTCTAAATCTGCACAGTGCGAATTTGGCATTAAGTTTTAATATATGAAATATGTAACGTGTGAATTGCTTTTATTGGCAGAAATCAGGACCATGGAGAGCACCATTTATAAATTAGGTCTTCGTTGATAACAAATTTTGGAATCAAGACTTTGATAATACAATACAAACGTGTTTAACAGACACATTGCTTGAGTGTTATCTCCAGTAGTACCTCAATGCAGAACATGAGATCCACGGGGAGGAGTCGGATCACGATCCAAGGGGTGGAGATGGGTAGGATTAGGGTTGGGTTTAGGGATTAGGGGTGGGTTTAGGGATCAGGGGGCGGAGTTGGTTAGGTTTAGGTGTATGTAAGGTGGGAGGAGTTGGATCTGGATCCGACTCCTCCCCATGGATTTCATGTTCCGCAGTGAGGACCATCTCGTTCAATAGCAACTTCTTTCCGGGCGTGTAGCCTATTTTAAAAACAATTTATAAGACTACGGAGTAACTTCCTCTAGAGGGCAGCACTGATCTTATATTATCATATTCTGTTTGTCTTCTGCATAGATAAGTCAACCTAAAAATGAAATCTTTCATATGAACTAAGTTTTAATCTAATAAAAAGAACTAAATTGTCTGTTTTACAGACAAGGCTTAGATTAAGCTAGGAGCTTAGTTCAAATTATACATTAACATAGCTTTTATAGATGTGTCTTATGAAAAAAAAAAATACTGGTGCAAATCTGGTCCCACTTTCTATTAAGTGACTTTAAGTACTATACTTGCATATATAAAAAAAATAAGTACAATGTAGTTTATTGTGTTCATGTTGTATTGTAAAACACATTGCTGTTATTGTGGTTAGAGGTAAGAGACAGGTATGGTGGTAGGGTTTGTTTAAGGGTGGGTTAAGGTATAAAAGGAAGTGTCAAGTGTAATTAAAAATGTACATACAAAAATTGATTACTGTTATTACATTCAGGTATTTTAAAAATAAGTACAAGGTAAAAACATGTACACAAGTTCATTGTATCAAATTATTTAAATGTTAGCACATATTTAAAACCATATAAAGAGGGACAGGGAATCTTAAAACAAAACAATGGCATTGTCATTTTAGGATGTATAATGCCCAGTATCATTTACTATATGTAGTTGTCTTGTTACCTCTTAGACAATAATTTTATGCTTTATTATAGATTGTGCTCCATTAATTGTTTATGTACTGACTTTGTCTATTCTATTGTCCAGAAAATTATGTTGTATTTTAGTTTTAAAATTTATTTCTTGTGTAGTTAAAGTGTAATTTGTATAATTTATGTGAAACTATTTGTATGTCATGCACCCTCGCTTTATCTTGGCCAGGTCGCCATTTCAACTGAGAAAGTGTTCTCTACGTGTTTACCTGGTAAATAAAGGTTATATAAAATAAATAAAAATATATCAGTGCAAGTTCCTTTAAGACAGCTTAAACATGCCTTTAAGTCTGGGACTAGAATTAACTGTCTGAAAACAGCCAAAATCATTTTAAACCTGCCTGATTTATTTCTTCCATGAAACAGGATGGTGTTAGGTAAAATGGTAGTCTCAAACACCATTTATTCTTAATGCATGCTAAAGACAGCAAATGTGAGATGCTCTCAGTCTTTGACACAATCTGCCATGCCTTAACATCTGCTGTTGTGTTCCATGGAAGGTCATACAGATTTAAACATGTGAATAAATTACATTTTTAGGTGAACTCATTAAGTGTCCCCGCTAATTCTGGATGCCTGTTATTGATGTTTAATGCAAGTAAAATGTGTATCCATACAAGTTACTGAAACTGAACAAGCCCATAGAACATTTCAGCATCAAAAGTGAAAGTTAAGACGAAGTACACAAGCCATTTTAATGCATTCCCATTTTAATACCATCATACAGTAGTATTTTACAAACTTTTTTTTTTTTTACAAATACACTTCTAATGTCGGAATTAACCATTACTACCCACATTAAAATCATGCACCATTGTAGCATATCTTTATATTCAGAGCATTAACTTGAAACAGCATTTTCATGTTAGCAGCCACATTTGCTGTCCCTATAAAGGTTAGTTTGTGCCACACTGACAGTCAAACCAAAGAAAATTACAACTTAATCTCTGAAACTGCTATAAATGGACATTTATACAAAAACAAATGTCAAAACATACAAAGCAATAGTTACCAATAACTTATACAGATCACTTACTTAAATTGCGCAAACACTTTTCTCCCCAGATATACACTAGATTAAATTAGTCTCATATTTTGAAAATGTATCATTCCCACTGTGATGTGTTACAGTGGAAACTAGCAAGGGAAACCATCTATCGGACTGGACATCACCCATCAAAATGAGTCGGCCAAGGTTTTGTACATAACATAAGAAACTTCAATGACCAAGCTATCAAACAAACAAGGTTACACCGGTCATGAAAGCAACAGACATACTAGAATGAAGCACAGAGCTACTTCATGCCAAAACTTACATGCTTTGTGTCTGCAACGTCAGTTGATTGTCTCAGTTTACTTGGACCCAGAGCAAATCTCAATTAATGAACACATGAAAAAGAATTTAAACTTAAATTCAATACAAAATAAAGGAGAAAAAAAAAAAGTTCAAGGAGCTGATCCATTACAAAATACTAAGGTCTACCATTGTACCATCTAATATGCCTCTTTTTGTGCTGTTGGCAATATGACTTCAATATAAGCTTAATGAGCAATGCAAGCTTAAATTTCATATTTTCATGGCCTCATTCCACAGTTAATACATCCAAAAACCACAAGTTCAAATGAACTGGACAGATTTTAAACCGGAACTGGAAGGTGCCATTAGCAGAGAAAAACCTAAAAAAGAAAAGACAAAAAAACAACAATTACCAATATCATTATATAAAAAATAAAAAAAATATGCACAAGATTATCATCTAATCACTTTGCATGGGAGAGGTAATGGCCTTACTATATTTTTAGCAGAATTGCCTCGATTTCCATCCAGGCTGGGAGGAGTCTGATGTGGAGGGATACCAGCGCATCTATAAAAAAATGAACACAACTTTCTGAACAGGCCATATGTGCTCATGACCAATTACAGTTTCATCCAACAGTTGTGACTACTATAAATCTATTCTTGGATTAATCTAAAGGCCTCACTAGAAACATTTTTAGGAAAGCATGTGACCGAATCTTCTCAATTCATTAGCATGAGGCCAAAGCAGTCACGGTTGACACATTGTAACAACTTCAGTGCCAGTATCATACACCTTATACAATTAGCTTTTCTTGCCATTTAGATTAGTCACTTCTAATCTGGAATAGGTAAAAAAGTCAGTAGAGAGCAAAGTCGCACAATATTAATTGTGCCAACATTCAGCGGATTTTATTTCAAATAAATATCAAAAAGCATCAATTCTTGACTGACCAGAGTGTTTGAATGGAGGTTACATTTAAAATCATACATTTTAAGATTAGACATCACATTTTGATGTAAAATTCACTATTGTTTTAGGTATAATTGTTCAAGTCTATACAGTATTTGATGCAATTAAATCAGAAGCAATTTTTCTGCTACCCTTACTTTAAGTGAAAACGTAATTACAGTAATTATTTCATCATACATTACACCAAAAAAAAAGGCAAGAAAAATAAGATGGACTCACCTGAGCATGAAGTGCGGCTGCTGCGGCAGCGGCTGCTGCTGGGTAGGTGAAAGCCGTGTGGGGCAGGCCCGGGCTGAGCTCCTGGGTATAGAGTGGGTAAGGAGACCAGGCCTCTGGAGACGCTGGGATCAACGTGGCCCCTGTCAAGTCATCTGAGGAGGTATAGCAAACCATCACTTCAGACTCAGGGCCAGCTCAGCATGTCAGACTAAAAATCACTACAGATAATGTTTGACAAATTGTTGAAGTCAGAAGCCCTAACGTTCCAACAGACTTTAAAATGTGCACACAGCAGAGGCAGGAACTGAATAATGGTACCCGTCTGATCTCTGGTAATATCTGTGACTTGGCTTGGAACAGAAGAGAGGTTGAATGAGACGTGAAGTGCTAATGCTTAACTCGTGTAAGAGAAATTGGAGAACCTTTTGCTAATAACATGCAAGTGGAGGTGGATTAGTTTCTTCTTGTGTTTTCCTAAGATCTACATAGATGCGTAGCTACAGAGTGTGTGCCTGTTTGTCTCTGCAGTGTGAACTACCACGTGGGCCGGAAACTTACATGGGTCCCGTGCTATGAAGTGCGCTCCTAGAGCTGGGTGGATATTTGTGGGATTCGGAGTGCCCATCAGCTTACTCTTTGCCATCTTCGTGTTGGCCTTAGCAAACTCTAACCGGAGGGTCTGCGGGTTTTCAGGGTCAAATCGAACCCCCTGGAGACACAAGGGGGGGAGGGATAGAGTAATGGGGATGGGTTGTGCCTGCCAGACCCTGGTAAAAATGTGTAGTGTCTTAAGCTGGTGCCCACATGCAGGTGAACGATTCTACAAGTGACTGAACAGCAAAGCTAGTGTTACCTAAACAGGTGGACTACATACTAAAAGACAAGAGGAAAACATGATGCTCAGTAATACTTGGATTTCTTGAAATAACATGTTGCTCTTTAAGTGCTTGAACAAAAACTAATAAAATGAATGAGGGACACCAATAGCACACCAGTTAATTTAATGTTTTATGAGATAAAGAGAGAAGGGGAGGTAAGCTATGGCGATTTGTGCTAGAAACTGCAAGTACAAAAGGTACATTCTTGATGTAGGCTATTCATCCACTCCAAATGAAATATCAAACATGATACCCAGTTGGGCATCAAAATACCCAGTTGGGCATCAAACAGATTTGCAATAACTCAATTCATCGTTTACAGATGGCTGGTTTCTTACGTTTAATGCATTTTTTGCCGCTTCAGCCCCGGAACGGCTATCAAAGGTTACAAACCCAACAGGCTGGAAAAGAGAAAGAACAAATCAATGAGCAAAAGAACAACGTTACTTATCGAACACAAAAAATATATTACATTTTATAATGTAAAAACATAATTTAGGTATGTTATCCTTATTATCAATTTAGTTTTCATAAGTCTGACCACCAAAAAAAAAAAAAGAAAAAAAAAAGCAATGACTTGCAAACATACATGTTTTTAATATACAGCAAACCTGCTCAGCTGTAATATCCAACAATGTCTCACCTGCTTTGATGTTAACTTGATAAGTGAACCCTCATAACCCTGAAAAGGAAAAGAAATCCAATTAGCAGCAATGTAGTCACATGCTTGAAAAGGAAGAAATTCCTTCTGCACTCCCCTTAAGAGGCCAACACTGTCAGATAGAGACATTTACAGAGGATGCACTTTACTGCACTGCTAACCTGAGCGACTGGAGCTGAAGATCTCCAAGCGTTAGAATTTGGATACTGTTTAGCAGCAATTTATCATGCCAACTTGATCATGCCATTCTAGTTAATTTATGGGTTCAGTTTTTCTCCTTCTGTTACTTTGACATGGGTATGAACATAAAATATATTACTTAAGTAAGAGGTAAGACCTAGGGGGTGGGGTCAATGAGATTTGCATTTAAAATATCTGTTTTTACCTTAAATGGTCGAAACAGCAGGTAGAGCTCACGAGGTTTGATATCCGTTGGCAGACCACTGACAAATAGAGTTCGTACCTGTAAAACAAGAAATAAATCGATTGCCAAATTTAAATGTGAAATGACTAATAAATTAAAAAAAAAAAGATTATGGTTTAAACACACACACAAAAAGACAGACAGGAATTGTGTTGTGGCATAATGGAAATACTCCTATGAAACAATTCACTAAAAGCCTGGCAGTTTGACATTCAAACCACAATTTACAGTACAAGACAAATGAGTTGTGCATGACCACATTCACATAAATGGCTATAGAAATAAACAAGTGTGCATCCACTGGCTTTGACTTGATAAGAGTTTCAAAACCACAATGGAGACAGTGGAAGCACAATGGACAACATCGCACAGCGTGACAGCACTTCCTTCCTTTGACCCACAGCAACAACCCCGACAGCGCAACAGTATTCCTCTGCCCTCAACCACAGCTCAGTAACCCATATACCTTTATTTGCTTCACCTGACACATTTACATTCTACTGATCGTGTTTATTAAAAGTAATATTGTATAGTATATCATATGTGAACATTTCATACACACAAGATTATTAGCTAAATGTGTGATTCATGTACATTTCTAAAACGCATCACTTAACAGTCACCTATGATAACAGATCACTCTAAATAGACTAGTAATGTAGAGATGCATTTCCTGTAAAGCTTATTTAAAATAATATGCATTGTGTAAATGATAATTGAATGCAATAATAAAACACAATAATTTTTGTCTATATTGAATTTTATATGAACCGTATGCAGGGGACCCACAATGTAGTATTTTTGTAGCTGTGCGTTAATATTTGTCTTTTTCTGCCACTCAGATGGTATTCATGAACGGATAAAAACGGCCTGCATAAGATCAGATTTGTCCATTTAAATTTGCATTAAAAGAAAACAGCAACAAACTGAAATACTTCAGTTTAACAATGCGTTTGCAAACTGTGCGCAATTTCATTGTCGTAATGCATTATAACCACTACAAATATATTATAAACAATAATTCAGTGACACTGAACACAATTTCAAACAATTTCAGTGATTTGTGCCCGTACAGACAAAATAAATCAATAGATTGACAGATCTTTGCAGACAAGGAATTAAACGAGCACGTAGGCTATTAAATAAAAAACTTTTCCAAAAATTAGAAATATAGGCTACAATTAAAAACTTTAAAGCAATCCTCACATGGGTAAAAGGAAAACGACATTACATGGGCTCTATTAAAAACAAAACAAAAGAAAATCTATCGATCAAGGAAAAAGGTGCTCATTAATTAGCCCGGAATATTTAATTCTCATTTTGAACAGAACTTCAAACCACAGTCATTTATTTCTCTCGAGTAATTGTTTCCTTACTTTAGCCTCAGCAAAAACTTCGTGGAGAGACGTTGCATGGGGCTCCCGTAAACCCCTCAAAAGTTTGAAACAAATTTACCTCGACATAAAACACACTTCAATCACGCCGAACTCTCACCTCCTCTTCAACAGAGACGTTGTTGTTTGGCTCGGAGTCAGACTTGATACTCATCTTGTGCGTAAACTTGAGACACCCAAAAAGACTAGTAGAAGTTTCTTTTCCTTCTTTTTTTTTTTTTTTTTCCCCTCGTCCTAAAGTGCGACTGGATCCTGATGGCGATGCGTGTGGGATTCAGCAGAACTTGTGCGGGAACACCGAGGTCGTGTCAAAAGTGGCAGGTGAACTGAAGACGCGAAGGTGACTCGGTGAAAAGAAGTGAAGTGCGTGGTGGTGGTGGGGGGGAAGAGAAAAAAAGAAATGCCGGTGCCACCTCACATTTACCTCGTTTTAAACCTTAAATTTCAAAGAAAGCAGAGCTCATGGGTAAAACCTGTTCCATAGTTGACCTGCTCGCCAATTAGGTCATCAAGTGAGATGGGCAGGCTCGAGAACGGCGTTGCAGCTGGTGGATAAGCCAACCCCTCCATTAGTGAATCATCGCCTTCATGGGAAAGTACGGACCAATTGGAACCTCTCCTTGTATTATTGGAGACATCTCATATCAACTGCATCAGGAGGAGGGGGGAGAGTAAATAAATTAGAGAGAGAAATTGCATATTAATTCGTCCACCCAAGAGATATTACACAACTTTTTAAAACTAACTTCCTAGTTTCTTTATTGGGGGCAGTTGTGAAAGGGTCAGGGTGTAACTATATCCTCTATTTGTTTGTTGAAAAACTGAGCTATTCTAAAAATAACCCTGACATTTGTGTGCACTTAATTATGGAAACCTCTGTTTAAAAGGAAAGCTGCTTGACTTTTCCCTTTAAACACGGTGAGACACAGTGAACCGTTTATTAGAAATGGGCCTGTGCTATAAAGCTCATAAATTGTGTTAGACTGTTTGCACCTTAAACTGGCCTGGTGTCCTGTTTCCTGACATTGTGTAGTCACACAATCAAAGTACAGGAGCTTGGTGAAGCCGGCGAGGTGCGGTGAGAGTTGGGAACATGTCTCCCCCCTTCTGATTGATCCAGTGTTGTTTTGTACAATCTGTCTAAATATAGACAAATTCTTTCTTGCCAGGCCTCTCCAATTCCATTGTACATAAGGGAACTATGAACTATTTATAAATCCTACAGATGTTTATACACAGACTTGAAGTTTGTTTGAGGCTGTGTCTTATAGTAACTCCTTAATTCGGTTAAAAGCTCCAACCTGGATGTGTTCAATCAAAGCTTCAATGTACTAATAAATATCTAGAGTTCTTATGAGAAACATTTACCAACAACATCAAATGAAAGGTTGACCAACCTGATGTCAGCTTTTCCATTAACACTCATTCTAATAGTAACCAATAGCCTCTTGTCTTGTTCTCAGGGGTTTAAAAATAAGTCCAACAGAGCACAGAGGTATACAGAGCCAAAGATGATTATACAGTAGACAGACTGATAGAGATATCAGTGCCAGGCTCTTAAAGAATGACAAGTGTGCAGATTGGCTGAGTGCAGACATGCCACAGTCAGAAGGGTGCTGGGCTTCATCGAACACATTGCCCTGCAAAGTGACATTCAAAGCAATAGTTTTTCTGTAAATAGTACTTTACAGACAGATATCCCGACGAATTCCTGGCAAATTGTTAATCGACATCCCGTTTCGTGTCATCTGCTTGTTAGTGGTGAAGTCCCCAACACAAAGCCTGTACAGTGGGGCCAGAATGCTGTGATGAGGCCTTCATGTTTTATTGGAAAAGAGCAGGTCCATTGTCCCAAAAGCCACCTCAATCCACACTCCTCCTCCTCACGCCTCACTGGCCCCGTCCCATCGCATCAGCGTCACAGAGCTCCACAGCACTTAGCTTGTGTTCCCTGTGTCCTCTGTGCCTCACTGCGTATCCACCATTTACTCAGCTCTCCTTCTTTCAGCTCAGAAGAGACTTCCAAGTCTGATTGAGGGTGAAAGACAAAACTTCTTTTCACTTTAGTAACCAACTAAGCTTTTGATTCATGTTGTATGTGATTGTTGAGTGAGTGATGCATCCACAATAATAGGCCTCAAATATTTGGTCCAATTTAGTCAGCAGGACTGCATCAATGTAAGGGGATTTCTCCATGACAGACTGATCTGCAGTCAGTAATACTCGAGTCTTCATCCCCACACTGATATTGGTCACCGTGTCTCCGCATTGAATATCAGCTTGCTGATGCTCAACTGGGATTGAAACCGTTCTCCGTCTCAGGACACCTTCCTCAGGCTTATGACAAACACCTACACAAAGTCACCACAGTTCATCGCCTCATGGTCAGGGACTTTTTGCCTCTACAAAAACAAACCAATGGCATTGAATTTTTGGATTAATTGTTGATGCAGAACTGAATAAAACAAACACAAACCGAATTATGGTAAGTGCTGCTTGCATCAATACAGTCCTTTCCTGTTTACTTCTCGATGGCCTCTTTTGTTTCTTAAAGCAACGAGACCTGTGACCGAGGGATATTAGTATGCCCTTTAGCTTTCTCTTGCATTTGTATTCTCTTGAACTGACAAAACAGAGCTGACAAAAACTCTTGTGTTAATCTGTCATTTCCTCTATCTGTCTTTTCTTAGAAAAATAGCAAACTCTATGAAAATACCCACAAACGATAACTAATGTTTTTGTTAGTTGCAAGCCATCCGAATATACTTAAAATGGTACAATTTTGCTTTTGTTCACATGTTCGCTAAAGTTTTACTATGTGTCTTCTGGATCGAGGGCTATTTATTTTATGTCCTCCCTCATATTTTCATGAATCCCATGTTTCCTGTTTAAATTTGGAAAATGCACATGAGAGGTTATGCTGTTAAAACAAAGGGCAACACATTCCCAGAGAGACAAATTCAGATCCGATACCCTAGAGTTTTGACGCTGTCTTACATAAACATTCCATGCATGTAGGAAATACAAGGTCTATACAAGGTCTATGTTGTTCGGCTGTTTGTTAAAAAAGGAACATCTCTTGAGTATAATGTAAAAACCAAGATTTGAAATAGTAAATACACTGGAAACTGAATGGGAACATCCAAATTTGGCCCAGTTCCTTGTGCCTGGACTGGCTGCCAAACAGGACAAATTACAACAAACTCCCAATGAGTACTCAATCTCAAATAATTGGGCTTAGCTCATACTGACGGAAACAAATGTGAACTATTGTGTGTTCAGACAAATCGTGAGCTTAGAATTATAAGGTTCTATCTCCGTTTAGGGTAGTTCTGAGATATTGAGCATCAAAGTTTTTACATCCCACCTGGCAAAACTGTAATGTAGTAAAATTTTCTATTATAGCTTTATCTATTAATCTTTTTTTTACAAAAATAACACCACACAGGCATTAATAAACACCTAATGGATCAGATTATGTCAAAAACTCAATTTCGACCAAAAGTGGAGATAGAACCTTATAATTCTAAGCTCACGAAATCAAGACAGAAATGAATAATTACATTTATTATTTAAATAAATTAGGGACATTTTAAGTCTACAAGACAAAACCCACAAGAGCAAAACTCTGACCAGAGAATGTGTTATTTTAATGTATAAAATATATAGTTATGTTTTAGCTCATCTGTATATGACCTCATTGGGTGGTATTTCCTTAGGGTGAATTTAACACGGATGAAAACGAGGCTTGAATGGGTAGACTTACAATGTCAATGTAAAGGTGCTAGATCATGTAATTTTCAAAATGGAGCTTTTGTCTACTGAATTTTTTTTTTTAAAGATGTTTCATCAGCTGAACAATGGGCATGTTTTTAAACTACAGTACACTTTTTACTCATATCGTAGCCTCATTTTCATAGTGCTACAAGGTCTATAGCATGAGTTGAAAAACTAAAGTGGTTGTTTCAATACAGTATTGAAACTTCATTTTAGGGGACGGACATCACCAGCAAGGCTTTTTTTAGTTTTTAGATTTACCATCAAGCAAAAACAGTTTTTGAGACTCACTTTTCTGGTGGCGCAAGCAGAACTTCATAAACCTCTCGCACAGCACAGACTGCAACTACAGAAACACAGAAAAACCAGTCAAGAGGAACTGATCTCATCAAATATTAAACAGAAGTCGGGGGAGTGATTCGGTGATGCATGGGACTGTTAAGGGCTGGATAAGAGGTGTGTATGTTGGAGCGTAAGTGGGCCAGCACCTATGTTAAGATTTATCTTCTAGGTGCAGCAAAGCTTTTTAAAATGAAAATCGTCACAAATGTTTTATCCATTATCATTTGGCGTTAAAACATATACAAATGTGAGAAATACTAACTCTAATGGTTTCATATGGTATATGTCACTGATCTTAAAATGTCACCCCATATTCTCTTGAAGTGGTTCAGATATCACACCCACATCAATCAATCTCATTTTAAGCGATATATTTAAATGCACAGCAAGGGCAATCACTTGAAATCACTTGCAAAGGCAATACAATCCAGACTTAAATACAGAAAGGGACTGGAGCACCTGTCCATCACATCCACTAAAGTCTGTCTCAGCCTCTAAGAAAGATGAATATTTCATAATGACCCTCCTTCTTGTATGAGCCTGTCAGCTCCTGTTCTTTCCACAACTGCACAACGCTCTCTCCGGACTTAAGAGGACGGTAAGGTTTGCATTATTCAGACGCTCCATGCTGTGCACTTTCTGTCCCTTTAAAAAAACTGGGCCATATGGAATGATAAATAAAGCAGCCTAAATGTAACGATACACGTACAAGATCAGAAATATGCATATAGCTCCGTTGCCTATACAGCTCCGAAACTATGCACAAAACTCTGTTGACTCAGCCGCAGAGAGGAAAACTGCAAGTGGTAAAAGTTTTTCAAAAACAACCTCACTCACCCTTTGTTGTTTACATAATATGGGACACAGTTATGCCCGGAGAAGTGGACACAGTGTGTGTGGAGTGGTAGGATTAAGAATGAGGAACAAAGGCCTATTGACATCGAATGGTTGACAGGCCGCCAGGGGACAGCTGCATGCTCAGGTCAAGCAGTATTAATCAATGTGTTAATAATAATAACAACACATGCAATAATAATAATAGTTTATTAAGGGCCAAGTATCAAAGAAGCATAGGTACCATTGTATCCGTTAGTCTTCTTCTTCTTCTTCCACTCTTGAAATATATGGCAGACAAGAACAGTAGAATAGTTGATCAGTATGGTAAAAAGTTGTGAAATTTTGCACACAGATGGAGGACAGTCTGAGCATTAACCATAGCAATTCCTAACTCCTAAGTCTCAAACTCAATCTCTCTAGCGCCACCAACTCTCCAAATTTTATCTTACATTTGTACGAATAACTTTGAACCATAAGGGCTAGAAACAAAATGAGTTCTCTTATTCCTTGACTCAAGACGATCCGCCATTTAGAATTTCTAACTTTTTTGAACTCGTGGACGATGCTCCGATTTTCACGAAAATGAAACCAGATCATCTTCAGACCATGCCGACACAAAAACATAACCTGCAAGCAAATTGGACGAAGAGCATGTAAAAATGGATGTGAGGCTACAGTACATCTCCTTAAATGCTTTATTCAGACCGAACTAATGACAACCATGACCTGAGGATACCTGCACAGTTTTCGCACAGTTCCACCTGGTCAGGTGAAATTAAAAAATGGCTATGTTTGACCAAAAACGTTCCCATATATCAGCTATTTTAGCCATTGGCCATTTTGAATATTGTTGTAAACTACTATATTTTTACGAACGCATTGGCGTATCATAACTCAAAAAGTTTTGGGGCTGTGCCAATCAAGGAAAGAGTTATAATGAGTTAGTTGACCCAAATAGAAAATTCTGTCATTACTCACCCTCATGTTGTTCCAAACCCATAAGCCTTTCTTTCATCTTTGGAACACAAATGATGATATTTTTTATGTAATCTGAGAGCTTTTTGTCTCTCCATAGACAGCTTCGCAAACACCACTTTGACGCTTCAAAAAGTTCATCAAGAGATCATAAAACTAATCCAAATGAATTGAACAGTTTTATTCCAAACTTTTCTGAAGAGACTCAATCACTTTATATGATGAACAGATTGAAATTAGGTATTTATTCACTTATAAACATTGATCAGCTCATTTATCATTGATCTGATCAGAAGCTCAACCGAACCACATTGGTTCTTGTGTTCAAACATGCTGCGTAACACGAGAATGATGAACCTCATTGGTTCTCGCACGTCAAGCGAACATGCTTGAGCTTCACAGCTGATATGAGTTGATGAATTTTTACATAAATAAAAGCCTTAATCTGTTCATTATATAAAGCTAACATTTCCATATTCATATGGATTAGCTTTATGATCTGTTTATTAACTGTTTGAAGTGTCAGTTGTGTATAGTCAATGGGTGAAGTGACACTCGAGTGATCGAGAATATGGCAATATACAAATAAGTTTTCCATCGATTCCTCCGTCCTCATTTTCTTTGCTTGCAGCCTTCCCTTGAATCCTGAAGGGAATGGAGCTGAGATGCGAGGAAAGGAAGCGAGGATGCACAAATAAGAATGAGAAGCACCCATAGATACCAATTTTGCTACTTCTGGTCTGCCAATTAGATTTTTGTTAAAAACCTACCTTTTAACTCATAGACATAGACCATTGCTTCAATTTTCACAAAAATGTAATCAAATCATGCACATTTTTTTTATTATTCAAGTCAATTCTTCAAACCATTCGTGAGCTTAGAATTATAAGGTTCTATCTCCACTTTTGGTCAAAATTAAGTTTAAGGCATAATGTGATCCATTAGGTGTTTATTAATGCCTGTGTGGTGTTATTTTTGTAAAAAAAAAAAAAAAAAATTAATAGATAAAGCTATAATAGAAGATTATACTGCATAACAGTTTTGCCAGCTGGGATGTAAAAACTTTGATGCTCAATATCTCAGAAATACCCTAAACGGAGATAAAACCTTGTAATTCTAAGCTCACGTATTCTTGATTTACGCACAAACAAATCTGAAGACCAAACTGGGTATGCCTTTTTATGACAACCATGATCTGAGGATACCGGTAGTTTCAGCTAGTGCACCTAGTGGTCAGGAGATATGGAAAATTGACATTTTTGCTTATACATTCTGTATAATTATACATACATACATACTTCTGTACATTCTGCTTATAACAGCTGGCCAAAGGTCAAAAATCTTTAAAAAAGATCAAGGTCCAGATCACGGTCAAAAGTAATAAGCAATTATGTCACAATACAAGTGATTGTATTTATGAGCTTTAAACCATTTTACTTAAAACGGTCTCCTAATGTCTTCACTTCACTCAATGTCTTTTGTAGTTGCCTTGCTGTGCCTTGATGATTTTTAGCTCTTCGATAAAATTATCCAGATGCTTGGCCTCTTAATTTTGCTTGGAGCTATTTATTATAGCTTAATAATTATAATAATTATTTATTTTTTGCTTGTAATTTTGCCTTATCTAATCAAGCAATATGTAATAAATAAATGTGCATAAAAGTTTAAAAAAATTCAGAGTATGTAAGTGGATGTTATTAAATGATTAGTTTCTGGCAGACTCAAAGCCATGGTGAACTCATGAGATAAAAACAAACCATTGCTTTGGTCAAGCAGTGTCACCCAGAAAGTAAATGGAAACCAATAATATTTTTATTCATTTTAATCCTATTAAAACATTTTTTTCTCAACACAAGCTGTTTATTTTATTAAGAACTTACTGTGGGACATGTTACCTTTATTTGAATTAATTTTGATGTTATTTTTTTACATTAGTGGTTTGTTGAAAACTACATTCGCAATGACTGTGGTTCATTTGAAAATATCTGTTTTCAGATTACGATCTCTCCAATGCCACAATTGTGTTTACATAACATGGTTATGCAGTAAAATGGAAAGGACAGTGTTTTTACATGGGCGGCCTAAATTGTTTTGTTTAACATGTCCTTTTCAAACAAATCTTACATATACCCTCAATCCTGTCCTACGTCTCCTCTTCCTCAGCTGGCAGTATTTCCCAGTGTTTAGAGGGTGGTGGGGGTAGGCGATGTCATCCGTTGGCTGATGTATACCACCTGCCTTGGCCTCAGCCTGACCCTCCACCGCCCCCACAGCAGAGGCATTCCAAAACCTTCCAGAGTCATGTTTGTTCTGAAGAAGATTAGACAACCCTCCCCTTAGACTGAGCCGTGCAAATGACCAGCCTCCGCTCCATGCCTCTTTATCTAATGAGGGCAAGTGAGGGAGGCCAGTCTGCGTGGCCAAGATGCTTTTTATAACAGCCACACTAGCAGCAGGATCATGTTATTGTATTGAGTCATTTTGTGAGGTCATATCATTTTGAAATATTAGACAGGGTTGTGTTCTTATTCTGATATATTTAACATAATCACCAAATGAATGTGGTAATTTGATTTAGCGTGTCTTTTTTGAGAGAAACTAATCCTACTCAACAAATATCAGGCGAAGAAGACAAACACCTCTCATTGAACCCTACGCATCTCCAAACAACAAAAGTCCTTAGCCAGGATATTTGCTGTCCACTTGTTGAGGACTTCCATTTAGAAAATATATGAAGAGTTCAGATGCAAAAGCCTCTAAATGCCATTTGAAATTTTCTTCTAAAATTCCCATTTTTATCAAGCTTGTATATTTAAGTTCAGTAGTTTCACTTAAATGACAATTAATAGGTAATCTTCATTGCCATTTAAGTGAAATTACTGAACTTAAATATACAAGATTGATAAAAATGATCATTTTAGAAGAAAATTTCAAATGGCACTTAGAGGCTTTTGCATCTGAACTCTTCATATGTATTCGCTAGAATTTAATATAGGAATGTTGTGAAAGCAAATATGACACTTAACTCCTTAATACGATTAGGATACGAAGTAGAATCGATTCTCTTCTAAAATGCTATGTTGTCAAGAATTTATACCAGATGAATTGGATTAACATGTTCAGAGGGATTAACCTTTAGGTGCAACATCCTGGTGCTTTCATTTTCATTATTCCTTAATACTTGAACATGAATCAACACTATCAGACAAGAATACAGCATCAAAGTCTTTTTCCACATGGCCTTCAGTGTGAAAACTGATTTTGCCAGATTTAGATTTTTTGTTTTAATAAACATAATGGCTGTGCTGAAAAAAATGGACACAGCTGTAAAGCTATAAAATAGGTATATTTTTTAATCTCTTATTCATAGTTTTAAATATTTTTTTTTAGGTTTAATACATATTTTATATTAAGTATTGACAAGAGGTGGTGATGGTGCAGTGGATAAGACACATGCCTTTGGTGTGAGGGACGTGGGTTCGAATCCACTGTGAGACACCAATGTGTTTCTGAGCAAGACACTTAACCCCTAGTTGCTCCAGAGGCGTGCGACATCTGACATATATAGCAATTTTGAGTCGCTTTGGATAAAAGCGTCAGCTAATGAATAAATGTAAATGTAAACAGGTGGTTTTAGTAGTGAGAGATCATTAAAATAAAATAATAGTAGGGTACATTTTTCACTTAGTACATGAAATTTGGGCAATTAATCCATTAATGCAATTATCCAATCAACCAATCACATGGCAGTTGCTTCAATGCATTTAGGGGTGTGGTCCTGGTCAAGACAATTTCCTGAACTCCAAACTGAATGTAAGAATAGGAAAGAAAGGTAATTTAAGCAATTTTGAGCATGGCATGGTTGTTGGTGCCAAACGGGCCGGTCTGAGTATTTCATAATCCGCTCAGTTACTGGGATTTTAATGCACAACATGCACTCCTCTCACCTGATAGAGGTCAGAAGAGAATAGGCCGACTGATAGAAGAGCAACTTTGACTGAAATAACCATTCGTTACAACAGAGGTATGCAGCAAAGCATTTGTGAAGCCACAACCTTGAGGCGGATGGACTACAACAGCAGAAGACCCCACCGGGTACCATTCATCTCCACTACAAATAGGAAAAAGAGGCTACAATTTGCAAGAGCTCACCAAAATTGGACAGTTGAAAACTGGAAAAATGTTGCCTGCTCTGATGAGTCTCGATTCCTGTTGAAATATTCAGATGGTAGAGTCAATTTGGCGTAAACAGATTGAGAATATGGATCCATCATGCCTTGTTACCACTGTGCAGGCTGTGCAGGCAGGGTGTGGGGGATGTTTTCTTGCCACACTTTAGGCCCCTTAGTGCCAATTGGGCATCGTTTAAATGCCACGGCCTACCTGAGTATTGTTTCTGACCATGTCCATCCCTTTATGGCCACCATGTACCCATCCTCTGATGTCTACTTCCAGCAGGATAATGCACCATGTCACAAAGCTCGAATCATTTCAAATTGGTTTCTTTAACATGACAATGAGTTCACTGTACTAAAATGGCCCCCGCAGTCACCAGATCTCAACCCAATAGAGCATCTTTGGGATGTGGTGGAAAGGGAGCTTCATGCCCATATCCATCCCAAAAATCTCCATCAACTGCAAGATGCTCTCCTATCAATATGGGGCAACATTTCTAAAGAATGCTTTCAGCACCTTGTTGAATCAATGCCACGTATAATTAAGGCAGTTTTGAAGACGAGAGGGGTCAAACACAGTATTAGTATGGTGTTCCTAATAATCCTATAAGTGAGTGTAGATCTAATTATGAGAATAGATATACACAAAGGCAGCAAAAACCTATAAAAATTATTACTTTCATAATTGACTTATTGACTTATACAATAGTTTTGTATAAAAAAATGTATTTTAAGGTTTAGCCTATAAAATTCAGTTCAAGTCACATTTATTTGTATAGCGCTTTTCACAATATACTGTATATATATATATATATATATATACTGTATATATATATATATATATATATATATATATATATATTCAAAAGCGCTTTATACAAAACGATCTATTATCATAGGTGGCTGTGTCCAAATAATGTCCATATTTCAGAAAGGTGTAGGCCTAGCCTACAGTTCCAAGTTTATTCAAATCACGTAATTAGCTAACAACATCAAGTAGGCCTATTGATTTTAGGCAGACGCAATGAGCTCATACGATCAAGTTGTGATCGTAATAATTACAATATCTAGAACATTTGGCAGTTGTGTATATTGATTCAGAGTTGCGTCACCTGAGGTCCTTGCAGGAGTTAAACACAGGTTTCCTGTTTACAAACATTACAGGGTGCGTGCACATACCATAGGCAGAAAGCCAGATTGGTGAGCTGGTCCGCTAGGGCAACAACCTTAAGTATTGAAGTTTTCCTTATTGTTTGTGTATAACAGCTGACTCAATAAAACGTTATTGGGTGTTCAGGCACGAAGTGCTGAAAACCTATTGTATTTGCTAGAAAGAAAAAAAAATCCCCTAAAACGCATCGTGCAGCCCAAACCGTAAGGGCTGGAGCTGTGAAACTTTGTCAGATGGTAGGGCCTCGAATTGTGGAGAAGCTATCAGAGTATGACCCCGATTGGCCCATAGGTGGCGCTACAGCAACCAAAAGTACTAAATTGCTCATAACTCCTAGACCGTTTGACTTAGCTTCAATGTTTTTACACCACTGTAATCCCTGACTCAAGACGGACAAGATGTATATCTCGGATTTCCATTTGGAGCAAAAAAAAAAATTGTTATTTTGGTTTTTGTCCAAAACCCACTTTTGCGAACTAGTCCCTGGTTTTTTGCCCGATCGGGACCAAACCAGTCTAGGCCTATTCTCTGGACTCTCTAGATCAATAATTATCGAAAAAAAGTTGAAATTTGGCATTTGATTGGCTGTAACAGGCTCATTTAGATAGTGGTCTGTGGCAAAATTCAGTCAAAAGCCCCTAAATCCCCCCCCCCCACAAAGTCACAACTTCACAAAAATCGGTGAGCATATGTGTCCTAACATGGTTAGGAAGCATGCAAAGTTTCGTGAGGATCGGATCATAGGTGGCGCTAAAATCGTCAAAAAGGTCTCTCATTATTAGGTGTTCAGGCACGAAGTGCTGAAAACCTATTGTATTTGCTAGAAAGAAAAAAAAAAATCCCCTAAAACGCATCGTGCAGCCCAAACCGTAAGGGCTGGAGCTGTGAAACTTTGTCAGATGGTAGGGCCTCGAATTGTGGAGAAGCTATCAGAGTATGACCCCGATTGGCCCATAGGTGGCACTACAGCAACCAAAAGTACTAAATTGCTCATAACTCCAATTTTCCAATAAAAAATGACTATTATCCTGAAGTTGAAAATGAGTGTGTGAACTAAACTGTAGTAAATCATATTTTAACATGTTAAATTATGATAAATCATATTGGAACATGGTTAATTATGTAATATCAAGCTGAAATGTAGTATATCATGATAAATCATGCCTGCTACATAGAACTTAATGTCTTTTGATGCTTTTGTGCTTAAATGCCTTAAAGACCTGAACACCGATAAATGCTGCTTGCAGCTTTAATTTTAGTTGGATCTGTTTGTCTGTCTTTAAACTGTGTTATACTGTGATATAGTATACCTAACAACATAACACATTTGGTTTCCACAAATTCGCAGGAGACCGCTTGATCCTGAATAATACGGTCCATGTTACATTTAACCCCGCGTTAATTGTGCCCCGCGCTCCCCTAGGCCTGCTATGAAGTCATGTCAAGTAATGTAGGCCTAGTTAGTCTGAATGTTAGCAGTGCAGCATCTACTGGACAGTCCGAATTTGTAGGCTACTTAATATAAATTACGTTCCGCTTGTTTACGTTAAAGACCCCACCACCAGCCCACAAACACGTATTTATTTATTTTTTCTGCCTACCTGGTGCGTGGATGAATGACCAAGCAGTGATGATGATGTTGCCTGTCTCTTCACAGGTGTTCATCTGAAATCTTCAGATGGGTTAGCTTCTCCAGTGGAAACACAGAAACCCAGATGGAAAATAACGTGCAAGATATTTTATAGATATTTTATAGTTTTGAGCCATTCCACCGAAAGGGTGACATTCCTGTCGCCAGGACATTGTATGTGTAAAAATGCATGAAAATTAACTCTAAAATACATTTTATTATTAATCAAAATGTCCTGCACGTATGCTAACTACAAATTTAAAATGTATAATTAAAAACATTAATAAAAACTACATAGAACACAAAAAAATTGCATTTTCTGCATTTTCACTCAGTCCTGTAACCCTAACACCCCCCCCCCCCCTCCCCAGCCCTGAAAAACTTGGAATATTCCACAAGACACATTTTCAACAGGAAGTTGCATCATCTGGATATACTGTAGTAAATCGGAAGACCATAAGTAAGTCCTCACTATTAAATTTCTGTATATTTGATGAAATTGTAACTATGACTGAGAAGGTCAATCTCAACATGCTGTACCAACGCATTTGGGCTGGCTGTACTGTTACCTAAATTATTTCTTAGATATTATTCATTTATTTTAAAAATATAAACTTTAGGTGAATCACTAGAATTTGGTACGTGTCCTTATGCTATTAGCGTGTATGCTATGTGGCCATATGTCATGTATTTGATAACTTTTTGCTTAAAAACTCAATCCCGTTACTTTCAGTCCTGTTACTTGTATGAAAAATAACAGGAGTGAGTTAAAGTAACAGAAGTGAGTAGAGTCCTGTGTTTTGTTGATTTAATACTGTAAATATTAGTTGACATAATACTATTCACCTGAATTATGAGGTTTGAGGTTGTATTCACATAAATTGTAGACATTAGTAGTTTTACAATGTGAACACCATACTTCTAGCCAGTCCACCACAAAGTGACTTAAACGTTTTGTCTTTGTATTTCTTATATTTTGTAGAAGATGGATAAACCCCATACTATGTAGATGCCAGAAACACCCACCTATGGCATGCTGCACTGGGAAGAAGCAAGGCACCTGCAACCCTCTCTTTTCTCCCTTTTTTTTTGTCTTAACTTCCCTCATTCTCCCTCCATCTCTTCTTCTCTCTCTCCTTTTTTCTCTTTCCACCTCCTTCGCTGTGAAGTACTACTAGCACATAGTAAATCACTTCAACACAGAAATCTTATGCACACATAATCATATACACTCTCTCTCATACACACACTGTCATGTACAGTATCCCTCATACACACTCATTTAGACACTCATTCCTGTTACCTAATGTTCATTCATGTTACTATTTTTTTTTCTAAAAAATTGATGTTAAACCACTGTTTTTAACAGTTTTGTTTGGTCCATCATTTATACATTTGTTTAATACATTAAATTATTTAAAAAAAATTATAAACTTGAGGCTTCGGTTTTCTTTAAAGTGAAAAAATGGCTATATGTTTTACATTAAAATAGCTACACCTTGCCTTAATATACGTATAGTGATTTTTTTTTGTCACAAATATCAATTATTTGAACATATAACCAACAATTTCTTTAAAATAAACACTTTCTTGTGGGGAAAACAAAGGAATTAATAGGCATGCTTTTAAACATGCTTTTTAAATGGCACGAGTTTCGGTAACAGGACTGAGAAAACATGCGTCCATAGTCTGCTTAGAAACCTTGTAAAAAATTAAATAAAGTTGCCTGAGATGGACCAATGCACATTTTGAATAGTTAAATATGTGTAGTAATAGATTCAATGTTGAAAAAAAAATAAAATGAAGGTTTATTTTTGAAGATTTACAACAAGCAAATGTCACCCATTGGGTGGAATGGCTCTTTTAGCAGTGTTTGTAGCCTAGTCATTTAGAGAAAATGAGCATAACATGATTATTGCTCCATCAAGTGGTGATGTTATGACAAAACAAGCTATACCTGACCGGCTATTTTTTTCCCATTTTGATCAAACTGTATTTTATAAATGGGACTTAATCATTTTTTAATCAATAATTTTTTTAATTATTATTATTTTTAGTTTCATCTTTTGTAAACGTTTTAGCCTGGTGTAAAATAACGTTGAAGTTAAACACAATGTCTGTCTACAAAACAAATAGCCTTTATTTAATTTAGTGATTTGCAGATGTTTTGTGGTTTGGGATAAGACAGGGGGTGGGATCACAGTTCTCCTCCCATCATAACATGAACTTGAGCATTGGGGCAAAAGCAGCTGTAGCCTGCTGAAATGATGATGAAGCACTCGATCCACTGAAGAGAGCTCGTGGAAGGACGCAGCATCACGTCTGTTAAACCCGTGACTCGAACAAGTGCGCTCGCTCAACACAACTTACCCAAAAAGACGCAATGATCAACACCCAAGCAAGGTAAATAGTCTAATAGCCGTTTTTTTTGTTTGTTTGTTTAGTTTTGTTTTTGCTTAGGTCAGTCAGTGCACAAGAGCATCAGCTCAGAGGCTGATGTTTAGAGCATCCTGGCTACATTTCCGAAATGGTTTGGCGTTAGAGACCGTCAGTGCACTTCACGTAGGCTATAATCTCCTTAATTGTCTATTCATAAGGCAAACCGTTTTGTTTTATTATTTATATTAGGACGTATTGGCAAATAAAACTAAAGGAAATGAGCTGGACTAGAGTGTACATAAATGAAGAAAATGCTATTGCAACTTTCTGTAAATATGGTAGTAAATATTCATATCTCATTTACAGTCTCTTGAGTTTCAGACTGTGTTATTTGTCATGACGGTGTTAGTAGCATGCTACTAATACCGTTCATAGAGAAATAACACAGGACAAATGTGTGCGGTCCGTAGCGTTACTGATGATGTAAGAACATGATGCGCATCATGTTCTTACATCATCAGCAGTTCGCTACGGACCACACACATGTGTCCTGTGTTATTTCTCTATCATTATGGTGTCTGATCTGATCTCTAAGTTTATTGCAGGGATGTAGGCAAATTTAAAAACCGTGGTAAAGAGAGTGAGTGTGTGTGATCCATACAACACGGTCGACTTCGGTGTCAAGAAAACTGCGCGCGCGACCTCCAGCGGGACGTTACGCAATAATGCTCGAGCTCACAGCGGGGCCATTTCCAAATAATAATAGACCTAATGATAGAATAAAAGCGACAGTTAATAAAGTTATTAAGAGCAAAGTAGGCTAAACATCTAAAGTGAGGTTTAGGATTAAGGGATAGAAACTATTAGTCAAGAAAATAAATGCTTTAGGATATAGCACAAACAAATAGATAGATATGTAAATGTGTAATTAAATCTACATTGTAATCATGCAGTGTTGAACACCGTTCATTAAGGCAAATGGGAGTGGCCATTTGTGTGTTGTTCAACATGAATTTTGTACAATAAACTCAAAGTTCAAATTTCTCTCTTGTGTCTATGCAGAGCTGTGCTTCTGGATTCAGCTTGTGTGCTCCGCTGGGTCAGGCGGCAGGCTCCAGGGCCTCAGTGGTGCTCCTGATGCCCCTTACCCACAGATGAACACAGCTGGACAAGACATGAGCCGGGATCTGCCTCGAGATGTGCTCCTTTACAAGGTGAGGATGTCACCAACTCACAATGGTGATGCTTAGGCCTATACAAAAGTCACATAAATATTATCTTAACTGA
This sequence comes from Pimephales promelas, assembly GCF_016745375.1. The sequence goes on from NW_024121111.1 coordinate 21,473,805, forward strand.
GACAATCTATTTAGCACTATGTAATGCTTACAAGCTTACGCGGACAAGCTGTCTCACATGAGGTGAGGTCACAGCAACAGCAAGCCAGAATGATCCAATCGCTTCCTGGTGGACAAAATCAAGTCCTGCCCTACATTTTGTTTTTCCCCATTTGAGAAGCCGTTTCACTCCAATATAAAAAGACTCTAAACAGAGTCTAAACAGCTAACTTCTGTTTGTGTTTTTGAGAGGAATGTGAGTGGTGATATTGGGCTGATGGGAAATTAAAGATGAGTGTAAAATGATGTGGCGATTGCTTTTTTGTTGTTGTTAATTTTTTTTTTCTTTTCTCTTTCATTATTTCATGCAGGATGGGAAGTTAACCGTGAAACAGGCAACCTCACTGGACAACGAATCATCCATTCTGATATTTCAGTATCAGCTAAGTGAGCAGTTGTCCTGGAGCATGCAGACTGTGCTCTCTGGCCATAGCCTGTTTGTTGGTTTACCAAATGGAGAACTTCTCAAAGGCACCAAAGAAGGGTACGTGATAAGTATGGGCTGCACTGTATTCCTTGTTGAACATTTCCCTACTGAAACAATAGACTGCTGTTATGCAATATTGCGCCTGTATAATGCAGTGTTATTTTAGTATTTTTTATAAACATAGCCATAATTTACCAGTGGGACATGTCACCACCCCCACTTTTTGCCAGGGTTGATATTGTCCCCACCACTTTTTAAAACGTTTTGTGGTACGGATATAACTAATACAAAGTAAACATCTCCAAATGACTATAAAATTATTATTGTCAATCATTTGTGTAAAAACTGTCCCTTTGGTTTTAAAAATTCTAGCACCAGACTTTTAGGACACATGAACATCACATGCAGGCTATGTAGAATATTTATTAATTGACTAAAGACTCTTCGGACAAAATATAGTAGATGTAGAATGAAGGCACTATGTTGATAAATTAAACTCAGTGCAATTGAAATTGATTTATGGACATTGTAATGTTTTTTTGGTGCATTTGTCATTGCACATTTCTGATATAGCCTTGTATTAGCAACATGTATGCATATGAAACAAAATTTAGGGGATAGTTCTTGTCAGATTTTATTGCTGATTTGAAATATGTTTTTAAAAGTTTGGCAAGCTTTTTCATACTTCCCCATTCAAGTAGATAGGAGTTGGTCTTCCATGTCCGAAATAGCCCAGAGGCGTTAGAAATGTGGACTCAGAGTGAACAGATGTTTCTTAAAAGGGACTTTTGAAAGTATGTTTTCTTTTTTCTCTTTACTCCTGAAGGCTCACTGCGGTTTTGGAGTTTGCAGAGGAGAAATTGAAAATCAATCATGTATTTGTGTGGTTCCTGAAGAACAGGCCAGATAAATGTAAGTTCTGGATGAGTGGATTTGATGTGCTGGAAATGGTAAGACTTTTGGTTTGGGTCTTAGAGTTATACTGTAGAAAGTATCACAATACATTACATCATTATAAATAGCAGCCTTTTAAGCTATTGTCATGAGAAATTTTATACCCTTAAACTCTGATGGTTTTTTTTAATAAAGTTGCCATTTGTTCTTGTCTCTTCCACAGTGCTCCTTACCAGAGCATTCTGCTACCTTGGCTTTGAGCTTGTTAAACCAGATCATCTTATAGCATCTATTGCAGGAGATTTGCGTCTTATGGTCTACGATATTCAACAAACTCACTCATCTGAAGAATAACTAAAACATACACAGATAGTCTATAGACTGTTGCTAACTGGACTAAACCAACAATATCAGGGTTATTGTGAAAAATGTACATTGCAGAGGGCCATTGAGGCTACTGCGAAAAGCAAATCAGTAACTGCAAAAACAAAGTATAATAATTCAAAGTATGGGCTAATTTGTTTGCCTCAAGAAACACGCCATTTCATACTGAACATTTAAATTGTGTGTTCAAGGTATCAAAACAGCAATAACTGGGTTGTTGTATGTGACAATGACTCAAAATGACTCAAATAACATGCCTGTGATATTCATACTTAACAGTAATTCCTATGTAAATGGTAAATGGTAAATGGACTGCATTTATATAGCGCCTTCATAGACCTAATGGCCACCAAAGCGCTCTACAGTTTGCCTCACATTCACCCATTCATACACTCTTTCATACACCGACGGCGGTGTCAGCCATGCAAGGCGCCATCCAGCTCGTCGGGAGCAGCTGGGGTTAGGTGTCTTGCTCATGGACACCTCGACACTTGGTCAGGTGGAACCGAGGATTGAACCACCAACCTTTCGGTTCGTAGACAACCCACATGAACCACTGAGCCACTGCCGCCCCAGCACATGTACTCTGTGGCCACTTTATGTAAAATGAATTATAGCAACACCTGCACCTGCATGCTGTAATAAGAACTTGTTTTGCATTTTATGAATCAGTCAGTGACAGTCTCTCAGTAAAACTACAAATAAAGAAAAGTTAAAATAATTGAACATACTGAAATTTTAATTATGCATGATTTACTCCTCACAAAGAGATATCAATTGTTAATGAACGTGTCAGTTTTTATTATTATTATTATTATTTTTACATATTTTTCTCACAACACAAGACAGGGAACATACCAACTTCCAAAGCCATACTTTAAAAAATTGAAATGAGCAAGAAATAAAATGGAATAGAGTTTTTCAAAGATGTAAAAGAGGCAAATAAAAAAAAGCAAATATTTTATCACAGAGGGGAGCATATGTTTTCTGTCTTTCTACTTTGAAGTATTTAAAACTTATTAATCACAAAATCATGAAAATACAGGAAGGTTTGTCATTTCTTTTCCCTTTCCCCATCAAAATGTACCATATTCACAAGGTAAGAAAACTGGGGATTCAAAATATTCTTATAAAACCTTATAAAACCAAGGGAGGCATATATTGCAAATACAATATTGAAAAAATAACGTAAAATCACTCAATATCTCAAGTCTTGTCCACAGATGTTATTGTTCATTTGTTATTAATGCATGAGCAAAATATAGTTGCAAAATAAAGAACAAGAAACCAAATATAATATGGGCGCACTTTTGTGGAGGTCATTTCACCAAATATTTCTTAAATTGAATGCCTGCTTAGCTTTTACTAAGTGATTTAAACCTGACATTGATCGAGGTCATTTGTAGAAACACAATGGTTTTATGGAAGGTAAGATAGACTGGTTGCAACGTAACGTTACCAAGCCAGTCTGTTAGCCGGTGCGCTTTATATTCATAAATAACAATAATAGCATACTAAAACATCAGTAACGCGTGAATCATGACACTTGCCGGTTTTCTCATGAACATAAAATGCATAAATATTTATGAAGACAATGTTTTTTGTTTGTTTTGTTTTTCCAACACCCCGGTCGATGCACTTTAACCTTTAATGGAGAGGCAGATCACCGTGCTATGATTGGTCAGTTCAATGGAGTGACGCAGACAGCGTCATATGCCGACATCACCATCATTCACTACCGTACCGACCTGATCTACCATTCTGTCCAGTGAGCGTCTCTCTTTCTGCTACTGTCCTGTGCTGAACATGTACACAAATGTTAACCTAAATATGCTATATGACTGAATCATCTCTGCTGCACGGTAAGACGTTCACTGGTGTTGTTGACGTGTAACCAAGCTGAGCTCATAGATAATAAAGCTGAGCCCGGCAATCTATTGAGCCACATGAGATTTGCGCTAACTAGCCACTAAGTTAACGTGTTACATATGCTATTAAAGCGTTATTAAAACGTCTGAACTATCTGATTCGTCGACCCTGACACTGATTATCTGAACATAACATCAGAGAGCAGTATTGTGTTACAAATATTGTGTTGCAGTCTGTGGTTAACACCAGCACCGGTAACGTGAGTTACAGAAAACCTGCAGCAGTTAGCTCAGGAATGTTGACTGAAAGCTAATGAACACTAGCTGTGTGGCTCTGTAAAGAAACAATGCTTACTGGATGTTTGTAAGAACTATTTGAGCAAACTATTACAGCTTCAATCAGAAACAATAATCTTAAAGGGACCGTTCAAATGAATGTTCAGTCATCATTTGCTTACTCTCATGTCGTTCCACTTTCATACATAACTTTCATTCCACTTTTCAACATAAAATAACATCTTGAGAAATGTCTCAGTATTTTTTTATTATTGTTCTCTCGGATCATACAGCTTTGATGTAGAGACTGTGATTTAGAAGTTCCTTGAATTTGGATGACCAGATCCTCATGAAATTTTTGACCTTATTAGTTTAAAGGGATAGCTCCTTTACTTGCTCTCAAGTGGTTCCAAACCTGTGTGACTTTCTGTCTTCTGTTGAACACAAAAGCGGATGGCTGGTAACCCAACAGTTGATGGCACTCGTTGACTTCCATAGTAGGTAGGTAAAATAAAAACACAGTATGGAAGTCAATGGCTATTACTGTCTGGTTACCACCATCATTCTCTAAAATATCTTCTTTTGTTTTCAACAGAAGAAAGAAACTAGTTTGAACAAAATGTGGGTGGGTAAATTATGACAATGTCCATGTTAGGGTGAACTATCCCTGTAATTATTCAAATTTAAAAGGATTAACTCAAAAATGAAAATTCAGTCATCATTTACTCAGCCTCTTCTTATGGAAACTTGTTTCCTCCAGGTAATAAAAATAATAGTAGTAATAATAATAAAAGTAATTGTAACTTTTTGTCTCACAATTATGGCTTTTTCTCACATTTGTTAGTTTATATCTCATAATAAAGAACTAAGAACTTGCAATTGCAAGTTTATATGTTTCAATTCTGAGAAAAAAATTCATAGATGTAAAATATAAACTAGAAGTGAATGGTGACTTAGGCTGTCAATGCTGCCTCTACTTTTGTGTTCCCCGGAAGAAAGAAAGTTTGTCCCTTGAAGATGTTTATTCATCCCCTGTTATTTCCCAGGTGCCCTGGGACGGATGTTGGGCGCTGCAGGCAGGAAACATGCAGCAGAAGCGCAACATTCAGATCATAGAATGGGAGGACTTGGACAAACGCAAGTTCTACTCCTTTGGAGTATTCATGACCATGGCCATCCGTGTCACGGTCTACCCGGCCACGCTGATCCGCACCAGGCTGCAGGTTCAGAAGGGGAAATCTCTCTACACTGGGACCTACGATGCCTTCTGTAAGATTCTAAGAGCCGAAGGGCTTAGAGGACTTTACAGGGGCTTCGTGGTGACCACGTTTACACTCATATCAGGACAGGCTTACATAACCACTTACGAACTGGTAAGGAAATATGTTTCCAACTATTCTAAGGACAATACGCTAAAGTCATTAGTAGCAGGAGGCTCAGCGTCACTGGTGGCCCAGACCATTACTGTTCCCATAGATGTCGTATCACAGCACCTCATGATGCAGGGCCAAGGGGAGCATCTGACCCGCTTTAAAATTAAACCCGAAGCAAAGCACTCTGTATTTTTCGGCCAGACGAGATACATTATTGGGCAGATGTTTGCTGCAGATGGCATTCGTGGGTTCTACCGAGGATATGTGGCATCTCTCCTCACATACATCCCCAATAGTGCTGTTTGGTGGCCGTTCTACCACTTCTATGCAGGTACGAAATGTAACCATTGTAATGACCTTAAGCTTTGCATTTTTGGGTCAATATACACTACCATTCAAAAGTTTAGGGTCAGTAAGTTTTTTTACTGAGGAAATTAATACTTTTATCCAGCAGAGATGCATGCAGTTGTTCAAAAGTGACAGAGCAAAGACACAGCTTAGAAAATTCTATTTTAAATAAATACTTTTATTTTGAGCATCCTATTAATCAAAGACACCTAATTTAAAAAAAAAAAAAAGAAGAATCACAGTTTCCACAAAAATGAGGCCGCACAATTTTTGGTAACGCTTCCTTTTACAGTCCAGTTACCCATGTAAATACTATATGTACTTATTTTAGTAACTACAATTACTGGGTAATAACTAGTACTAACCCTGAACCTACCCCTGTTCCATGTACTTACCTTATATTAGCCAGTACTTTCTAGGTAAGTACACTGTAAGTACTGTACTGTAAAAGGAAGCGTTACCCAATTTTTTTTTCAGCATTGATAATTAGATTATAATTATTTCCCCCTTGCAGCCAATCAGTGTTATTGAATGATCAGCATTAGAATGATTTCTAAAGGATCATGATGCTGAAAATTCAGCTTTGTGATCAAAAGGATAAATTACATGTATTAAAACTGAAAATGTTTTATGTAAATTTTTATAATATTTCACAATGTTGCTGTTTTCACTGTATTTTTGATCAATTAAATGCATCCTTGGAGAGCATAACAGACTTCTTTAAAAAACATTAAAAAACAAACAAATCTTACCCGACCCAAACCTTTGTTCTAGCTCTATATGTGTTTTTGAGTGCCAGTGCCACTATTATGTGCTTTGAATGCTTATGTTTTGATTGTTAGAATACAAAACTGTTCAAAATTACATAGACACAAACTGTCTTGGGTTAGCATTAGCAATCCATCTGACTCATTAAAGAGCGTATAATGCCAGTTGTTGTAGATTAAGTTTAATTGGCTCCTACTGGCTCCACAGAACAGTTGTCTAAGATGGCTCCCAGTACCTGCCCTCATCTAGTGCTGCAGGCAATGGCTGGACCTCTGGCGGCCGCCACTGCCTCTACTGTCACCAACCCCATGGACGTCATCAGGGCCCGGGTTCAGGTCATTTCCTTTGCACTCAGTATTAAATCAGACAACAGATATGAATAGCTGGTACGAGTGGCTGAGTGTGTTTACAAAATAAGGAATAATTGACTTCAGGCCGTTGAATTATTCAAAAAATAATGCACACCCGAGGTGGTAATGCGGTCACGATGCAAAGCTGAGTGGCTGTTACACCTCGGGTGTGCATTATTTTTCGGCCTGAAGTCAATTATCCCACTTATACTACAGTTACCACATCTCAAAACATTGTTCAGATGATGCATATCAAGATGTTTGTCAAGTTTTTGTCATTAAAACGCTCTTGTATGTAGGACTAATTTCTTACGCATCCAATCACATTCCTCCATTGCTAATTCCAAAAGGTCATTTTAGAGGTAATAACGGATGTTTGAGCCACTGATAGCAGACTAATGAATGATGGGGGATACATTTATGACTCGCTGAAATATTCGAAGACCGACTGTTTCCATCGACTGTCGCGGGTCTTAAACACCAACTGTGAATGCAGACTGTGAACTCAAACTGAATGCGCTGAACACGCGTTTGGGAATGATCAGTCAGAAGTATCAAATTACATTCATAACTGGCCTTAGTAGGCCTAAGTGCGTCCCGGTTTTATGCAGTTATTAGAGAGAGGAAAAGAGAGAGAGATGTTGAAATAATGAGAGAGAAAAGCATGTGCGTCAATATTATTATTTATTTACTAGTTAAATTTGTTTTAATTAATTTGTTCATTCTTGTTTTCTATAATTGACAGTAGATAACCCAATAAATGAAACACACAAAGCCCTTTTAACAAGTAGGCCTACCAATAATTATTTATTTGTTATATTATCAGGAATAATTACGAAAATCTGTGCAGTAGGACTATTCATTTATTTATATAGCCTATTCAGTTTAATTTTCTATTCAGTTTCAGTTCTATTATAGGCCACATACTTTATTTATTAAAAATGAACTGTATGTGTCCATTGATTGTGAAGTTAGACATCGGAAATTGCAGATCAAGCGCGTGGGGCTGCATGTTTTTTCTTGTTATGAATTGTATCCTATTTTCCGTTATTACAGTTAACTACGCACAGTGACATGGAACTGTAATGCAGTCAAACCTGCCTGAAACTACTTTAGCCGTGCGTTTCCCTGAAAATAATTGCACAACTTTAGAACGTTCTCAACCAATCAGAATCAAGCATTCAACAGCCCTGTAGCATAAACACGGATAACCAACACAATGAGACTGACTTGGCATTATATAATTATACTGTTATTTTTAAGTTGTTGTTTTTTTTTTTGTGCTCTTTCTACAATTCTCTTTCAGCATTTTTTTTTTGGGGGGGACAATTTTTTCCTGAATGTAATACCTGACACCTAACTATCTGATGGTTTGTTTGTGCAGGTGGAGGGCAGGACATCAGTCATTGAGACCTTTAACCAGCTGATCAGAGAGGAAGGATTCTGGGGGATGACCAAAGGCCTCTCTGCTCGCATCATATCCTCAACGCCTACAGCAATAGTCATGGTGGTTGGTTATGAAACTCTAAAAAAGCTCAGCTTACGACCAGAGCTGGTTGACTCCCGACACTGGTGAAAAAGAAATAGAAACTTTACAGTGTCTGTCATCTGCCCTAATACTCTTCCACTCCCCCTTATTGTTCATTTTTGCCTTTTAAATCTCTTGCCTTGTGATGCTTCAGTGTGACACTGCTGGTTACTTTTGGGTGATTATTGTGATTTAAAAAAAATGTTTTAGCTAATAATAATGCAGCTTTTGAGCTCTTTGTTACTGTCAAGAAAAAAATGCTGCTCAGGTTTTTAATCGGTGTAAGAGGCACAAAAGTCTTTCTTGAATGAGTTTTTAAAAAGAATGTGATCAAACAGATTTAATGTTTTATTTAAAGTATTTTAAATGTCTTCAGGTGTTTATATTCTGAAGGATATAAACAATATTTCTTTTAAGATATTTCATTTAGAGAAAACACTCCATTCGACTGTCCCCAAAATTGCATTTTATCCATAGTAGGTATAGTTTTTATTGTAACTAGATCTTCTAATGTGTACATGTTTTTCCTCTGAATATGCTTTCCATTGTTTTTTTTGGTGTTGGGATGTTTTAAGTTGCCAAAGCTGAGTAAATATATTCGAATCTCTTGATAGCCTATGCTGAAGATAATGAAAACCTAAAACTGATTACAAATGTATAAAGTTTATATATATATATATATATATATATATATATATATATATATATACTATAGAGCATAGTTCATAGTTCTCCCAAATATGAAAATGGTAGACTGAGTACAGTTGAGACATAGGTGCAGTTGAGACACCTTAAATAACTTGCGCGTGCAGCAAGCACAAGTTGTGATTTTTGCTGTGATTTTTGCTGTGCACATGCATATTAGTGTCCTCTTTGATCGTGGTAAATTTGAACAATGGATGCATCTCAATGAATGTACATGCCACAATGAATAGCTTATTATCCTTATGTGACTGTTATCATCACAAACGTTATTGGGTGACCTAAAAACTGGTATATTTCATGATATTGTGTCATGCAAGGTCACTACAAAATCTAGAGAAATGTGTGAGGTAGCCAGCGGGGTATGGTTGAGACGCGTGTATCAACTGTACCCCCGATACAGTCCTATTTGGAAACACACTGTTTAGTTGTGCAGTGTTATGATAAAAGTTTAAACGTCGCAATTAACCAGCATAAGTCACAAATGAAAATAAAATTTGATATTTGTGAGAATTAAAATATAAAATATATATTTACATAAAATATATTGTTTCTGTTTTATAAATGTATTATGTTTGCGATGAACGATTAGTTACCTTAAAGGAATAGTTCACCCAAAAATGAAAATTCTTTCATCATTCACCCACCCTCATGTTGTTCCAAACCTCTATGTGTTTATTTGTTCAGCTGAACACAAAGGAAGATATTTGGAAGAATGTTTTAATCAAACAGATCTCAATCCCCATTGACTTCCAAAAAAAAAAAAATTTGGGTGAACTGTCCCTTTAACATCATTAAAAGTGGGTGTCTCAACTGTACCCATATGTGGTACAGTTGAGACAAAAGAAAAAACACCTTATTTTTATAAGCTAATTGTGGAAAATATAGACTACTTGTGGGTATTATTGATTGATAATATCTTAGTCTACAAGCTAATGAAATGTCATGTGGCATGTCATGTGGAAATTCACTTTCTTTTCAGTATCTATTTTTGATCAAAACGCAAAAAGTGTCTCAACTGTACTCAGACAACCCTACTTACTGTCACGCTATTTTTCTTTCTTCATTGGGACTCATGAGGCAATAAGCTAAATGTTTGAGTTGCTCGCTTTTATGTAATGAAAGTGAATGGGAATTAGGGATAGCCTGGTTGGAAGGGGGGGGGGGGGTGTTCACCAAAGATATATTTTTTTTAACCTAGATTTTTGTAATCATTAAGGTGTCTAGAAAAGGAATTTTGATGTTCCCCACGCAAATTATTGTCCCATATGTGATTTTTTTGTCTCATCTTTTGTGTCCGTGCTTGATTTTTGGCTGCGGAAAAGGCCTACTAGGACTGTCAAGCTCTAAATGGACAAATTAGCATCACAATAGTACATCAAAATATCCATATTATACTTGTGCATACAATAGGTTTAAGGAATTGACTGGAATTAAAGTCATTATTCACTGCAAATCTTGCTTGTAAGCCATTTCTGCTACAATTCTTTTGTTGATTGGGGGAATGATGACAATGTTTGGGTGAACTATCACTTTAATAGTGTTTTAAACATATGATGCAAGTGGAGTGAATTGTGGGGCAATTAAGATTTTTTATTTATTTACCATATCTCTTATATATGCTGGCTGTTTGCAAGGCCTCCAAATTATTATTTACCTATAAATTTTGCATTGGCAACGTAACTGTATACTGCCGGACAGCGTTTAACAATCATGGTCATGGACTCCGTGCTGTGTGTTTCGACTTGACACCACTAGGGAGCAGTCACTTATAAAGAGTTAGCGGATGCTCTGCTCTAGTTTTATAGACATGCCTGATAAAGTCATGACAATCATACTAATTATATATTTAGCAACTGCTGCTCTTCTGTGGTGTTTTACTTGCAGGTTAATTGTAATATCATTTCAGCTATAGGGCAGACAGCAAATCAATATTAGCTTTGAATAATTTAAACTTGTCTATAGGGAAATCTGTGTTTATTTGTGTGAGCATCAACAAATGAATAGTTTATTGTATAGATACAAATATCAATACAGTAAAAACCTGAGCAAAGAATTCAGAACATTTTTTTTTTTACTTTTTTATCATTTTAAATAAAATGTCAAATATGATGTAATATTCACAATGTCAACAGGTATCAGAGTAAATTTCTGAAATGCTATCCATGCATAGCTGTTAATCTGTATATTAAGGACAAATAGCAAATACTATACTCCTCAATCAGGTGGCCTTGAGATTACTTAAATTATTTAAAATGATACAAAATAAACTGGTTTTATTTTTATTCACCTCCTAAACAACTCATATCTTATCTTGAATATATGAGAAATGAGAAAGCCTAATTTTAATAGTATGATTTCTAGAGCTGGAAAATTAACATACTTTTTTATTTTCACTGCTTATTTGTTTTCATTGGTTCAGCTCTGCTTCATGCTTTAAATATATTGTTTTTTTCATTACATAATTTCCCACTAATTTCAAGCAGTTAGGGAGACAATGTCTGCAATGTTTATTTTGCATAGATCATACAACAACATAAATATAGCTAAATGCACAAGCAATGGCATGCAGCGCACTGATAGGTTGTTATCTCTTCAACACAGCAGCAGAAAACCAAAGCAAGTGACCAAAGATTTGACCATTTAGAAGGAGTATATTCATTAGTTCAATTTCAGGGCAAGTGCGCTGCCCCCTACAGTGTGTTTGTCTTTGGGCAGTAGAGCTTCTTTCTGCTCTGATTTAATGATTAGTGCCAGGGCAGTGCTTCTCTAAAGCCCGAGGTATGTTTCCCTGCAGCTGCATTCATATGATGGTTCGTTGTGCTTCAAATCAAACTTAAGGGGTGAGGAAGGAATGATATTACACATTTCGAATCCCAAGTTTGCAAGATCTCATTATTTTTTTTCTGTCAGTTGGAAAGCTTTAAAATTTTGATCAGAGCAACCTTCAGTTTAGGCTCAACCTCAAAAGGTTTATTTGCTCAGTTGTGAAAAAACCAGACTACTTTTATACAGACTACCAAAACCACCAGACTACCAAAAATATAAACTTTGACAGTGAATGTAAAACACACAGCATGGCATTTATTCACTTATATATGCACGCTTCCCTAGATTTGAATGCATATAATTAAATCCTAATAGAACAATGGCCTGTTATCAGCATGCTAGCTGCAATATTTTGTGATTGGGGTGCAACATGCAGCTGTGATTAACTAATGCTGTGATAGGGTCTCCACCCTCAGGCCAGGAAAGTGCTGCCAATGATCAATGTCTCAGCCAGAACACAATGGCGCAGACTTCATCACTGCGGCCAAAACCACTATCTTGCGCCCGCAACGACAATGGACCGTTGAAAAGAGCATTACTGTCCTTTCACATTAAACACAATTTATGAAAATATATTATCTTTTTTTTTTTTTTTTAATACTTGTTGTTCTATAAAAAACAAAAGGGAATCCCGCACACTATCGATACTTGCAATAAAAAAGTATCAAAAAAATATTTATTAGCCGGTGTGCTATTTTGTCTATAAAATATTTATTTTTTACAATAATGTCATATTTACATTTATTAAAAAAAATTATTTACTTGTTTAAAGGTATTTTAAAAGGTTTATATTTTTGAGGTCTGCTAGAATAGAATTTTCTCATAATATACAGTACATTTCAGGATCACCTCTTTTCTCACAATGTCTGAAACGGTTTGATAAAGGATTTGGTCTCTAAACCCCTCCTTTCTGCTCTCTTTGGTAAGATATCCAAGTCTGTTGTGATTGGTCGGCTGCTAACAGCGTGTGTCAGAAACTCTATGGCCATTTCCTAATCTGAATTCCCCCTCCAGACACTCCTCAACGCTTGTATCCACAGTGAAACAAACAGTAACGAAGGCGTCAGTTTGACCGTATCAATTTGAGACTAATTCTTCCTTACAAGTGCATGCAAAGTGGATATGCTTTTCCAGAACAGAAAACAGCTTCTCGACACGTCGACAACACTAACCAAACTCTTTTAAGCCTCAGCAACTGCAGTGTTTGAGGGCGGGTCAAAGTAGACGTTCCTTGTGGGCAGCCAATGAAGAACAAAGGCTGGCATTATGCAAATGTGTAACGAACCTAATCTTGGAGGATGTTACAGTCAGTTTAGAATCGGTCCTTTCTTTTGGGAGACAATGGGCCTCATTCATAAAATGTTGCGTAGAAACCATAATACGCGTGATCTTACGATCATTTCTCAAATGTGCGTACATGTGAATCAGAGAACGAACATATGCACAAAAAAAGTGCATACGTCTCTCTTCCAGATGTGAAATCTCACAAATGATCTTGAAATTGTGCACAGCTGAATGGTTTCAGATCTCCACCTTATAAATGCCGGCCAATTAATGTCATTAGCATATAGAATGACATCAGCCCGCGTCCAAATCCTTTACTTGAGAATGGCAAGCGGCAAGAATTGCTTAGATTTCTAGATACCCTTGCCAACATGGAAAAGTGCGTACACGTGCTTAAACCCTGATGTGGCACCACATCAAAGACCGTTTTTACGAATCTTAACATTGGCACACTAAATGAAACCTTATTCTAAAGTGTTACCAAATCAATCTTAATGAAAGAATACTGCTGAGAGAAACGTTCAATGATAAGCATGGGAGATGGGAAGATTGCAGGCTGAGGTCTAAAGACTCAATCACTGATTAGTCAACATAGATAAATGATCAAGCAAAGATCAGATGGACGGGAGTTTGATGTACTGCTCTTCATAGTCAGACGCCCAGGGCATTGACGCATACTGTCCCACTGGGAGTGACTTCCATTAGGTACGTTTCTGAGTGAAAAATGACTGAGCATAATAGATACCCTAATGAGTCTGGGGGTCTCTATATCTATGACATCAGTGGACAGGGTGTTGTCACACTAGGCCATGTCTCTTTTGCTAAGCTGGACGGTGATGGATGTTCTCCATTAGTGAACGTCGACTGGTGATTTGTGATTTGATCTGGTATGACCTCAAACCAGGTCCATCTGAGCCCTGATGGGAAGCTTTTAAAATCTAGGTTGTTAAACAGACAAAAGGGAAGATGAAAACTTTCATTTGAAAACATGAATTAAAACATTAACAATACTTCTACAGCATTTATTAATCTTTGTTAATGTTAATCTCAGCATTTACCAATACATTTTAAACATCAAAAGTTGTATCAGTCACACTTTATATTAGGTTTTTAACTAGGATGTACTTCTTGTGTTCGTGTTGAATTTGTAAAACACTTGCCGCTATTGAGGTCGGATGGTTAGTTTTAACTTAACTGGGTTACAGACCGGTGTGAGGGAAGGCTTAACAATGCAATTATAGTAGTTGATTAAAATGTATAATTAAGCTCAGTGTAACATGTACACAATATAAGAGCATTGCATCAAATGATTCATTTAAATTTTAGTATCACTAATGATTAATGAATTGCTTTTTGTTACTTCTTGTTAGTTATTACATGAACTCATGAGAGCTTATTGTAAAGTGAAATAAAAGTACTGAAAAGCAACAGTCCACTGTTACTGCAATAACACGTCACAATACAATGCAAACTTTAAACGTTCTGCAGGTTTTTGAGGAACAATTGCCCTCCACATGATGGTCTTGGCATAGCGTGGTCTATTTCAAGGACCACACATTGGCACATTCACCAGGGCCTTATAAAAACAAAGGAGAGAAAAGATACATTCACACACAGCATAATCTAAAGGCCCATACCAAATCAATTGATTGATGGGACAAACAGTGGCTGATGAGGGTGTGCGAGCGAGTGGATGGGTCCGTCCCCTTCTCCGGGAGACTTCCTGGAGAAATGACAGAGTGCTCTCTGCCCTCTCTTTACATTAATTATCAACCGCTGTCTCAAAGGCACTTTGTCAAATGAGATAAATGAAACAACATCGGGACAGGAACAAATCAGACTGTCGAGCAGAGGAGGGAGGAGTTCAGCCTGGGGCCCCTCTTTCTCTCCTGGGGCTCCTGTCCTTCTCCTCTTGGGAGGCAGGATCCGGGATGAATGGGTCTTCATGGGAAATGTGTTGATGGTTGTTTTTAAAATGAGCCGTAGGTCGTTTAAAAGAGAAACAAATTGACAATCTAATGCATATCCTTGAGTATACACTCACAACTTCAACAGTCGCATATATTCGTGAAAAGTAATTAACATTCAGCACTTCGGAATGGTTTTTTAAACATGCACGGGCAGAAAATGAAACCTATTGCTTACATTTATATTCATCCAAAGGTTGCAGAACTGGCAGAATGATGAAAAGACTTTATAAGAGTGAACTGACTTCTTAAAGTCTTTAGGAGCTTTATATGAGAATAGATGCGACAGCTCGGATAGTATTAAAGCAATGAATTCAAGGATGTGAGATGAATGAGAAGCGCAAGAGAATGGCTCCTGTAAGCCATTACATCCATCTGGGCGGGAGGGAGGGACCACTGACGTACGTCACAGATGCTTGCTATCAGCAGTGGTCCAGGAGACAGTAGAAGAGACCGTGTGAGAAAGAGAACAAGAAAAGAGACGGGGAGACACCGACAAGTTCTTAGATCTGAAAAAATAAAAAGGGTTGGAGATCTATTTTGATTTAGAAGGGGTTTTTTTTAAGTTTTAACAGGTCAAGATGCCTAATTTTGCTGGAACCTGGAAGATGAAGAGCAGTGAACATTTTGAAGAACTCCTGAAAGCGCTTGGTAAGCGATCCTCTCAGTTTATCCTTCAATGCGTGTGTTGTAGGTGATCACTAGACTATTTTATCCTGTTGTTTAGGCCGCGTCCAGGATCCTCTCTTCTGATGCTGTTTCGTCTTCAATAGCATATTCATGGATTAACTAGTGTGTAGTAAATCACTATTATTTTCGGGCTGTTGGACTGCTTCTTCAGTCTCTTTTGTTTCTTTGACAGCATGTGTTGCCTGGATTCGTATTCAAATTCTCAAAGCTAGAGAGACAGTGCAAGAGATTTAGCAAGGGCACGAAAATGCACCCACTCAGTGGATTTCTCTTTTCTTCAAAATTAAATTAAATCTAATGGCTTAATACCAATAACCATTTTATGAGGCCCCCTGCAAATATGGTTTGGTCAAAGTTTGTTCAGAACTTTACACTACCATTCAACTACTTTACACTACCATGTTTCTGAGAGACGATTTTAATGTTCACAGAGGCAGCATTTATTTGATTAACAATAGAGTTAAAACTAATAATGTACAATCATTAGTCCAGTTTTCAGTGCCACATGATCCTTCAGTGCTCAATAAACATTATTATTATTGTTTTTATTATTGTCTTATTATTGTTTATGTTGAAAACAGTGGTGCTGCTTAATAGTTTTGTGGAAACCATGATACACTGTGGTTTAAAAGGACAGCATTTCTGTAGCCCTCAAACCGTACTAACTTTAAAGCCCTTAATCCTGTAATTGTGGTGGACAAATGTGGGCACAGAGGACACAGGTGTGATCCTAATTTGTATTTATTATAAATGTTATATCACTGTCTTCGATAAAGTTTTGTATATCCATTTTTGGTACTCTTCTTTATTTTGGGGGTATTTTTGAATTTATTTACTTCAAAAAGTACCATATTTTCTATGTAAATTGTGCTTATTTTTATGTTTTATTTTTTTTTCAACTACATTAAAATATGATTCCAATAAGTTGTTAGAGCTAAAACCTAAAGATGAAGTGACTTTGCTGTCAACTGATGTCTTATTTTGGCTTATTTTAGAATGCTCTAAATTACAGTTTTTCACATTCATTTCTATGGGTTCCCTTTTTTGACCCAAATACAAGATTAAGGAGGGTTTTTTTTTCACCCACTTAACATTGTAGAATTGAGTCAAGAAAAATTGTGTGTGTTCAGGAGGCAAACTTAGGAAAAGGAGCCAAGTATTGTACCGCTATTTAAAAGTATTTAAAAAAAAAAAAAAAAAATCTAAACTATTTTGCCGACATTTGTCCAGAATACGGTTTTAGGGTTAAAATGCAGAAATCTTTTGTAAAATTATAAATGCCTTAACTGTAACTTTGAATCACTTTCATTCTGAATAAAAGTATTAATAAAAAAAGTGTGCATATTAAGAAATGTCATCTTTTCCAATCAAAAAATAAAGTAATGGTGAGTGAAACTGATGCCAGAAAAGCCTCTAAATTGTTTCCAAACACAAAGAGAGAACTTTTTGGGATGGAGAGGAATGAGAATTGAAATATTTATGAAACTGATCAAACAGTTACTCACCCTAATAGTTTACACCACAATCCTGTGCCAAAAATGTACAATTAATCCTAGAATTTCAACATTGTCCAAGAAGGGACTATACAAGACCAAGAGCCGTGGCATTCCTTCCAGTCAACACCCTGTCATTACAACTCCTTATTTCCAACATCTGTTGATAACAATCTACTCTGTGGTCACTTGCAAACTATTTATGCAGAAAATGGCATACCACCGCTGCATGAATGCTTGCTTTGCCCCAGTTATGGCTTGGAAAAATGAACATCAGACACATTAAAATCATGAAAGCAGATCAGATATTCCCTTTTCCCCAGTATCTATTGCAGCAGATACAAATAAATGATGCAAATACCGTCTTTAGGGAATTATATGAAAGTGGATAATTACAGCACAGTCGAGAGTGATGAATGCTCATGGAGTTATTTGATTATTTTTTGCGTATAATAATCATTTTAATTGGAGACATTTATCCACTCTGTCTCAATGCATAGAGCTCAAAACATTTACATAAGCAAAGTGACACATTTGGCATGTTTTGTGCAATGTAGGCGTGAACGCCATGCTGAGGAAGGTGGCCTGTGCCGCAGCTTCCAAACCACACGTGGAGATCCGTCAGAACGGAGAACAGTTCTACATTAAAACCTCCACTACCGCGAGGACCACAGAAATCAACTTCCAGATAGGACAAGAGTTCAACGAAGAGACCGTGGATGGGCGGAAGTGCAAGGTAAAACAGCTTCGGGGTTTTCTTTTGTTGTGATCAATATTTATATTGTACGGAGGCGTATTGTACGGAGCCCCTCTAGTCCCACTTTGGTAAAAAAATGTAATCATAACTATCTTGTGGCCTCAAGATAGTAACTCGTGGCCTCAAGATAGTAACTCGTGGCCTCAAGATACTAACTCGTGGCCTCAAGATACTAACTCGTGGCCTCAAGATAGTAACTCGTGGCCTCAAGATAGTAACTCGTGGCCTCAAGATACTAACTCGTGGCCTCAAGATACTAACTCGTGGCCACAAGATAGTAACTCGTGGCCTCAAGATACTAACTCGTGGCCTCAAGATAGTAACTCGTGGCCTCAAGATAGTAACTCGTGGCCTCAAGATACTAACTCGTGGCCACAAGATACTAAATCGTGGCCACAAGATACTTACTCGTGGCCTCAAGATAGTAACTCGTGGCCACAAGATACTTACTCGTGGCCTCAAGATAGTAACTCGTGGCCACAAGATAGTAACTCGTGGCCTTAAGATAGTAACTCGTGGCCACAAGATACTAACTCGTGGCCACAAGATAGTAACTCGTGGCCTCAAGATAGTAACTCGTGGCCTCAAGATAGTAACTCATGGCCTCAAGATACTAACTCGTGGCCTCAAGATACTAACTCGTGGCCTCAAGATAGTAACTCGTGGCCACAAGATACTAACTCGTGGCCACAAGATAGTAACTCGTGGCCTCAAGATAGTAACTCGTCGCCACAAGATACTAACTCGTGGCCACAAGATACTAACTCGTGGCCTCAAGATAGTAACTCGTGGCCACAAGATAGTAACTCGTGGCCTTAAGATAGTAACTCGTGGCCACAAGATACTAACTCGTGGCCACAAGATAGTAACTCGTGGCCTCAAGATAGTAACTCGTGGCCTCAAGATAGTAACTCGTGGCCTCAAGATAGTAACTCGTGGCCTCAAGATACTAACTCGTGGACACAAGATAGTAACTCGTCGCCACAAGATACTAACTCGTGGCCACAAGATAGTAACTCGTGGCCTCAAGATAGTAACTCGTCGCCACAAGATACTAACTCGTGGCCTCAAGATAGTAACTCGTGGCCTCAAGATAGTAACTCGTGGCCACAAGATAGTAACTTGTGGCCTCAAGATACTAACTCGTGGCCACAAGATAGTAACTCGTGGCCACAAGATACTAACTTGTGGCCTCAAGATACTAACTCGTGGCCACAAGATAGTAACTCGTGGCCACAAGATACTAACTCGTGGCCACAAGATAGTAACTCGTGGCCACAAGATACTAACTCGTGGCCACAAGATAGTAACTCGTGGCCTCAAGATAGTAACTCGTGGCCACAAGATACTAACTAGTGGCCACAAGATAGTAACTAGTGGCCACAAGATAGTAACTCGTGGCCTCAAGATAGTAACTAGTGGCCACAAGATACTAACTCGTGGCCACAAGATACTAACTTGTGGCCACAAGATAGTAACTCGTGGCCTCAAGATACTAACTCGTGGTCTCAAGATAGTAACTCGTGGCCACAAGATAGTAACTTGTGGCCTCAAGATAGAGTTAGTATCTTGAGGCCACGAGTTACTATCTTGAGGCCACGAGTTACTATCTTGAGACCACGAGTTACTATCTTGTGGCCACGAGTTACTATCTTGAGGCCACGAGTTACTATCTTGAGGCCACGAGTTACTATCTTGAGGCCACAAGATAGTTATAATTAATTTTTTTTTTACCAAAGTGGGACTAGAGGGGCTCCGTAGTATTGCATTCACTTGAAGAAAAAAAAATGTACTCTGTTTTTCTGAATTAATGAGTTAATTTTTCATGAGAAAATATTTTTTTCTCTGTTTTTCTGAATTAATGAGTTAATTTTTCATGAGAAAAAAAGTTTTTGCTCTGTTTTTCTGAATTAATGAGTTAATTTTTTGTGAGAAAAAAAGTTTTTGCTCTGTTTTTCTGAATTAATGAGTTAATTTTTCATGAGAATTTTTTTTGATGAATTAATGAGTTAATTTTTCGTGAGAAAAAAAGGTTTTGCTCTGTTTTTCTGAATTAACTCGTTATTAACTCATAAATTACATTATTAATTAAATTATTGTTTATGAAACTGTTAAAAGTAACTTAATATCACATTTTAATCATGCTGATTTTTGGAGGAGAAAAACTGAAATGGCACTCTTCGTGTGATATTGATTAACTACATAAAATGATATAAATATATACATTTTCTAACCCCCAAATCTTGAATTTTGTGATCATTCACATGCATTTATAAATACATTTTAGGGTCTTGATGTTTGTCAATAATATGAAATATTTAATCCGGAAAGGGCAAAAAACAACAAAAAAAAAAACAAAACAATTGATAAATGAATGATAATCCACATAGAACCATTTTCCTAAAGGGTTCTTATTATTGAATCCTTAAAAAGGGTTCTGTATAGAACCTTTTAGGGGTTCCAAATACATAGCGCTGATAGAACCTTTTAAGGTTCTATATAGAACCTTTTCTTTTAAGAGTGATACTGTTGTAAAAAGCACTAAAGTCTGGGGTCAGTATTTTTTTTTTCAGCTATACATTAAATCGAACAAATTTGACAGCAAAGACATTTATACACTCTAAAAAATGCTGGGTTGTTTTAACCCAATTTTGGGTCAAATATGGACAAACCCGAAATGTTGGGTTAAAAATGTAATGTAAAAATTTAACCCAACGGCTGGGTTAGTCCATATTTGACCCAAAGTTGGGTTAAAACAACCCAGCATTTTTTAGAGTGTAATATCACAAAATATTTGAAATAGAGATTTCTATTTATTAAAGAGTCCTGAAAAAAAAATGTATCATGGTTTCCACAAAAATAGTAAACAGCACATCTGTTTTCAACAATTATATAACAAGACATGGTAACATTTTACAATTAGGTTAATTAGTAACATAAACTAAGAATGAACAATACTTCTTCAGCATTTATTAAGTTGAATTTCTTAGTTTATATTAATTTCAACATTTACTAGTACGTTATTAAAATCAAAGGTTGTATTTTTTAACATTAATGCACCGTGAAGTAACATGAACAAACTGTATTTTTATTAACTAACATTACCAAAGATTAATAAATACTGTAACAAATGTATAGCTCATTGTTAGATCACGTTAGTTAACACATAGTCTAATGTTAACTAATGAACCTTATTGTAAAGTGTTACCCAAATGTTTCTTGAGCAGCAAATCAGCATATTAGAATGATTTTTGAAGGATCATGTGACACTGCAGACTGAAGTAATGATGCTGAAAATACAGCTTTGACATCACAGCCACAAATTACATTTTAAATAGAATACATCAAATAAATGCAGCCTTGCTGAACATTTGAGATTTATTTAAAACAAAAGAACAAAACCAAATTCTTTCACCTGTTATTAAGGTCACAGATAGTTCGTTAAATTAGATTACAGGACACACAAGCGCATCAAAGCAATACTGCAGGCTTATCTAGACTAGTTTCAGTCACCCTTATGTCTTCCACCTTTAATCTCCTGGATTTAATTGGATCTGAGGGGATTCTGACTCAAGCGGTTGCACATTAGCACTCCATAAGATAATGTGTGCAACTGATGAGCACTGATATGACAGGATGTGTTTTTTCGTGAGGGCACTGAGTTTTCCTTCTGAGCCTGTCGACCCATCAGAGGCTGCTGAAAGGGCAATCGGCGGTTGCAGGCCGAGCTGTCATGTGCTGGAAATCCCTTTTAACAAGTTAACCTTTATGACTGCTGCCATTTAACGGGCAAATAAAAGTAACCACAGACCTGGCACACAATAAACATCTGTTTTTGACATAAATCGACACCCAGGCATTTTCTATTTAGATATTCGGCAGGGGCTATCTGGCATAATAAACATGAAATAAAACCTGTATTTAGTCATCCTAGATTTTAGTCAAGCAGAGAGGGTGAGTAATACAGATGAATGTGTGTAGAGGTTATATGTATAGCGGTGGTGGACATCTCTCCTCAGCCTATTACTTATGATTCACTCTCTCAAATCAATGGCCTAAGAGGTTTCAACATTCAATGGAGGTCATAATTCAAATGCAAATGGACAGAAGAATTCATCGAGAGTAATTTGAATGTTCTTCCCTGGAAATAACTTTTTTTTTTTTTCCAGAGTAGGCCTACTGTAGATGTAGATAAAGAAGTGCATCTTCAAAAGACTACCATTAGACTGTAATTGTCCACAGAGCCTGGTCACATGGGAGACAGAGAACAAGATGACCTGCACGCAAACCCTTGTGGATGGTAAGGGCCCTAAAACGTACTGGACACGAGAGCTGAGAGGGAACGAACTCATCCTGGTGAGGAACTTTTCCATCAACACAACTAAAAATCACTCATTCTGTGTCTGGCACCCTCTATTCTGAGCCGAAGGCTGCGTGTTTCAATCTGCTTGGCGATTACTAACACCCGTGATAATCTGCTCAAATTCATTTATTTGTTTGGAATAAATAAAAAAATAAATAAATAAATAAAAAATGCAACACTGGGTAAACATCTGGCCTTCTGTCTTTTATATATGCCAGATGGACAACAGTTAAACTGGCCTTATAACTGAGGAGGTTTTATTACTGACTTTGCTGCCCCTGAGGGACATCAAATGCCTTCCTCTTTCGCTCAAGTATCTGTTGTAAACTTTAAAGCGGATTTCGTAAAGACTTGTGATGGTGAAACACTGTGAAATGTTTTTTACCATTCTTCACATGGGTCACTGAAAATATGTGCCATGAAAATGAGCATTCAGTAAAGCTATCTGACACAGTAGCAGCTAACCTTGTGTGACACTCATTTCTGGATCACCTGGATCTTCTGCAATTTTGCTGAAAGTCATGCCATGACATAAAGTTCATGCTATTTATACGTAGTTTGATATGTGTTGGCCAAACTTAGAAGTTCACAAGGGCTCCATATAACACAAGTTATGACCGAGGCCCGATTTTGAATTCACTTTTCAGCAAAATGCAGTACACTTTAGTATGCCAATACTTTTTTTTTCAAAGCATTAGAAGCACAAACATCATATTTTTGTTGTGAGAACTATTTGTGATTATCACAGACAAGGCTTAAATGTACAGTGTGGGATTTTTAGCGACATCTAGCGGTTCGGTTGCGAGTTTGCAGCATGTTTGCACAAAGGGCTCAGCCCACTGCTCACCCCTCTCTTTCGAAGAAGCTACGGTTGCTAAACATCTCGTTGGCTGAGACAGCAGAGAATAGCCATAGTAAGAAGAGATATAACGTTAATTTAATATAATAATAGTAATCAGCTGATTATTTCACAAACGTAACCAGCACATGTATCCCCACAGAACTAACCCATAACACAGCGAGGGAGAACTAAGTTACATGAAACAATCCCAACTACATATTTATTTTACACCACTCAAAAAAAAGGAAAAGTCACTACTCACGGTGTTTATGGCTAGCTTCCAGCTTCCTGCTGCTTTTCTTTCAAGGTGAGGTAGTGTTGAAAGGCGTTCTGTAGCGCTGTTTGTTCGCGTTCGGCTTTGGTAGAAACATGACGTCACAATATGGCGACCCTCATAGAGGAGTAAAATAAAAAAAATATGAAAAATATATATATTTTTAACATTGTACATTTTCATAAACTCATATAACTTTTTCATGTTTTAGAAAAAAGAGGCTCTTCTGAAGGCATTAAGATCAATTTCCAAAAGATGATTTTTTAAATTCCTCTTTTTAATCACCTTTAGCATGGGTGTGTTCACTTGTGCTAAGCGCTATCTACCCATCTTCTGGGTTTCCAAAAAGCTCTTTTTTAGTTTCATCGGACTATGTCAGGGCCCTATATTGAAGTTCCAGTTGTGTCTGACAAATGAATGGAGTTTGGTTTTGGGGATTTGGAGATGTTGATTTGGCCTCTCAAACTCTCCTCCTCACCAAGCATCACGTCCTCTTTCTGGAAGATTCGTAACATCTTTAGTTGATTGGAACTTCTTAATAATTGCCATGATGGTGGAAATCGGGATTTTCAATACTTAAGTTATTTTCTTACAGTCACTTATTTTCTATTTTTTGTGAAGCTCAACAATCTTTTGCTGCATCAGATCATTGTGAATATTTATCATACATTTATCATTTATATTTATCATACATATTTGTCATAGCTAGACAATTTCATGTTCCTTCTCACCCTGGTGTGCTAAAAAATATACCGAGTAACAGCTAAATTCGCTGCTCTTTTACATATTTTTGCATAGTTTTATATTACTTGTATGTGTGTATTTTATTTATGTATGCATTTATTCTTTTGTCTTCGCATTATATTTAATGCTGGAATGCACGTCTGTTGAAAAAGTGACCTATGTACTCCTATTCATGGAAAGTTATTGCTAAATAAATGACCTCAACAGGGAAATACGCTGGAACAGCACAACTCTTATTTTTGGTCTACATTAATGCGCTAATGGACCTTGACACAGTTGGTGGCATTACATGATGCAAGACAATGAACAACTGTATTTTTATTAACTAACATTTATTTAAAGATTAATAAATACTGTAACACATGTATTGCTCATAGTTAGATCACGTTAGTTAACACATTAACTCATGTTAACTAACTACTGTTGAAGTCACATCTGTGTCTTATTAGGCAGAGCAGTGAAATGGTGATGCAGCCGGCTCACATCACAATTTCTTTCCACTCATATCTTTCCATTCATGACCAGCTGTTTTGTCACGAGCTGAATAATCATGCCAAAGTGTTTGACCAACTGCAGCTTATTTTAAAAATGTCTCGATGCATACGCAATGGTATTTGTGATTTTGTTTATTGAAATTAATGTGTTATTCTTATAAACCATTTGTCTTCTCTCTTCATTATAAATGGCTCACTTAAACTTTCCTTCATCTCTATCTGTTTTTCCTTACCCGAATGATTAATGCATGTGTGTTTTGTGTAAAAATGGCCACACGTTACCAAAAAGCTGGCATCATGGAGCAAAGTTACTGGCGGTGACCCAGAAAATACTTTGCAAATGTGTCTAATTGATCATGTTACATGTAGGAATGCTGGCGGTGTGTAGGGGCCTGACACTCCTCTCTCTAATGTCTCCCACGGCACCACCGCACACACACCAGATGGCCTGTCCTAAGACCATTTTTTAAAAGAGTGTGTGAGGTGGTCCTGCTCTCTTCAGTCTCTGGAGCGCAGATGGTGTATGGTGTTGTCAGCTGCTCTAGTTCTGTGTTGGTGTGATTTTCAAACTCGTAAATGGCAGAGGCACTTCCTCTTAATTCGATCAATACATGGGTCAAAGCATTTCAGTGATGCACAATTTCATACAAAAGTTAAACATAAAAGAACTTTTGTACCTTCATTTTAAGGGTGTCTTAATGACTGCAAATGAATCATGGCAAACGAAATGAACTGTGAATAACACTGAAAGAATGACTGAGTTCATGGCATCCTCTGTCTGTTTGTCTTCATTGCTCAGACCTTTGGGGCCGACGATGTGGTGTGCACACGGATTTATGTACGGGAATGAGCACCGAGATGAACTGGATGGAGGGATATTCCGGCACTTGCAGCTTTGAAGGAATAACATTTTGTTCATGATTAACTTGCACTGTGTTTTGTTAGTTGACACTTTCTTCTGTTCTAAGTTGGAAACCATTTGTGTGCATTAATCATTAGATTCATTTTTATAATGTTTCTTATTAATTATAGCCTACAGTACAGTGTTAGTGGTGGGCTACAGGACCCTTGGGGAGGGCCGCACATGTTGGGGAATTGAGTGATCCTGTTGTTAGTAATTATGTTCATGGTTATATCTGATAAACATTCTAGCACAGTTACAATGGTTCATTGCAGCAACGTCTCAAGAACTTAATTTAGGCCTACTTTACTTTCTTTTTCAGTCTCTGACCCTGCATGAAATAATAAAGACATGTACTTGTTAATGATGTGATTGTATTTTTTTGCAACCAACCAATTCTTTCTACTGAAAGATAATTGATAGCATTCAACTGTTTTTTTGTAAAATATTTTAAAATGTAATTTACGCCTGCATGCGGCAATTATTTGAGTCTTCAGAATTTGACACAGAGACGCACACACACATGCTCTCTCTCTCTCTTTATTGGGACATTCCATAGACATAATGGTTTTTATACTAAACTGTCCCATTACACTAACCCTACCCAAATATTCTGCATTTTTAGATATTCAAGACTTAATTGTGATTTATAGCCTAAGCTGTGTTACCTCATAAAAAGGTCAAAATTTATCCCCATATGGTCAAAATTTACTGGTATTTCTATCCTTGTGGGGGACATTTGGTTCCCATAACATAGGGAATACCACACCAGCCCGTTCTCATCCCAAGGCGTCATATACTGACGCTTTTGCCAATGCGTATACATCCAACGCACACGTCACCCTTTAGTGTCAATATGAGACGCAGATATATATGGGCCAGAAGGCGCCCCCTAGTGGTCTCACCCTAACCCTACCTCAGACCTAAACCTACCCATAACCGAAGTGTGTTATATTGATGCTAAAGGGTTCCATGTGCGTTGGATGTATACGCTTTGGCAACAGCATCAATATGTGACGCCTTGGGATGAGAATGCGTTGTATATACACACAATAATTAGTTTTTTCCAAAATATGAAAACTCAATAATATAAGACATTTGCAAATGCAAACAACAAACACATGGCTAATAGTTTGTAAAATAATCAAGGGTCAAAAGAAAGTGTTGGAATCTTACATTAAAAACATGTTTTCATTTAATGCTCTGAGAGTTATGGACTTGTAGAGCCTTTTATGACCAATTTTTCCAGAGACTGCTTAACTATAATGCAGGCTCAAATCTTAAGTGAATAATGAGACATATCGAACCCGCACCCCTTTTTATTAACTGTTGTGTTAAATTTCACTGTAAACTTGTATTACTCCATTTGGTGTTAAAATCTAAAATTAACACGAGAACTCTGAATAACTGCATGCTTCAGTGTTATGAGAGTTCGAGTGATGTTTTAGGTCACATTTCAGTGTAGAACATTATTACACTTGTCCACCAGGAGACGGTCCCCACGCTCCCTCTGCTGCCAGTGTGGAAACAGTGCACATTAATTATGCATTCTCATATTCAAAGCATGTGAACGTAATTCAGTGAGAAAACAAGCACGCATTATTGATCGTTACGGTTCCAGGCAGCAAGACACACGGCAGGGTAATCTACTACAATTCTGTTTTATTTCAATCTTTAAAACAATAAGTAATAATATAAAAGGGCTGTACATGAGAACATAGAAACATGCCATCATTGCCTTCTTTAAATATGTTTTACATATTTGTCAGCATAAACCAAAGCCTCAAAGCACACACAAATGTGCCCCAAGTTACATTTCCAGACTTCTCGTTATAAGAGGGCAAAATGGGACCAAACAGGATCGTTTCTAAGTTCTACTCAGAACACAGGCAGTGATATCACAAATTTGAATACAAGTTCAGATAAGGGCCAAATATAGCGTCATGAAAAATGATCCTATACAACATCTGCAACAACAGATGTCAAAACGAACATTTTTTGTGACTACATGAAGAGAGGAGACAGAGCGACCAGACAAAACACTTTAAACAAGTACTCCCTTTGGTAAGAATATTCAAAGTGTTTTCTTAAACATCCCAGCATTAGCCTCCCCCACTACGCGGATAGGGAAGCCTAAGATCTGAACTACGTAACAGTGAAGGTTGTCTGAATATAAACAGTCAGGCATATATATATACACATTGTATTTACATTACAAGAGCTTTTGTGACTGTACTTATTCTGGTGTTCCTGATTGACACGTTGTGGCTGGTATCTTGGATGTCTATTAATTAACAGTAATACCTTCATTAATGGTGCTGTAATTAACCAGTGAAAAGAGACCTTAATTACATTTCATGTATATTGCGAACAATAGACTAGGGAAATTCACATCACCATTCCTGGTTTAGCTGCATAGCCCCAAACACAGAGGCTTTTTTTTTTTTTTTTTTAAAAACTCAAGAGTCAAGATTTTATGTCTTCATCAGACATTTTCTCTCATTTGTTTGAGCATGTGTGTGGTTCAAGTGAACCACAAAAGATTGCTAATAAACTACTATTCACCTTGAGGAGATGAAAAATAACAAACGATATACAAATGGGCATGGATTTGACCTGTATTTGTAAACCACCCTTTTCACAAAAAGCCTCTAAAAAAAGACAACAGAGATTCTTATTGAGAATGAAACGAATGTCTGACAAGAGCTGCAGCATTTTCTTGCCCTCATGATTAAAGGACAATTACCAACTGGGTATAAAGTCCAGGAAGGGGGGGTAACGGGGGGTTGTTAAGACTCCAATCTAAAAATTTAAAAAGGTAAAAATAAAAAAAGAAAGTGAGCAATCTTCAAAGAACTCAATGACGGTCCGATTTTAATTTCAGTGCTACTTCAGTCATCATAAAAACAACATAAAAAGGAGGTAAAAGCCCCGCCTTGTTTTGAAAACTTGAGCTTTACAATGTAGTGCCATAGGTGACTTTATATTTGTTGATGTTCTGGAAGTGGACGATCTTGGGTTCACAGACCGTTCTGCAGGGCAGTAGCCCCTCCCGGCCCTCTCCCATCAGCCACTTGTGTGTGGCGGCTGCCATGTCGCTGGTCACATGATCTTTCCGCCACCTGTCCAGCCACGCCTGAAAGCGCTGATGCAGACGAGTGCTTACTCGCTGGTGAGACTGAAAACCATTGAGAAAAACGGAAATCAAATCATTGTAAAACATCTCAAAACAAATTCCTTTATCACATTGATTCTTAACTGTAATTACATTTGTAAAAAAAAAAACGTGAAGATGTGAATCATATTTTCCACTCAATAAACAGAATTAGAAGTGGTAACATTCTGGAATCACTAAATTTATTGGGATTGTCCACTCAAAATTTATAATTCTGTCACAATTTACTCCCCCCTCATGTTGTTCCAAACCTATAAGACATTCTTCTGTGGATTAGAAAAGATATTTTGAGGACTGTTGATAACCAAACAGTTTCAGTCCCCATTGACTTTCATTGTTCTTTTTAGGTCAATGGGAACCAAAACTGTATAGTTACCATAATTCTTCAAAACATCTGCTTAGTCAGTCATACCGGTTTGATGAAAGAATTGTCATTTTTGGGTGGACTATATTTTAAAATATCAACACTTCCAGATTCTGTTAACACAAATAATCATTTTAATATCATAAGATAATTACAGAGGAAATTTCTCATTCATTAAGAGGGCCTTCGAATATGGTGTTGGACATTGGTGAGCCCTCAAGTCTAAAAAGTTTGATCATCTATATACCTGATGCGCTCTCAGCTGTGCAGTGCGTCGGTACATGTAGTCCTCCGACTTGAAGACGTACACCATCTTGTAGGAGTTGAGCTTAAACATGCACTCCATCTTCGAGTCCTCGCCACCCTCAGAGGATTTCTTGGCCGTTTCTTTGACCTCTCTCATCTGCACCTCTTGACCTTTCTGGCACTTCCGGATTCGCCTTAGATTCCTTAAAAAAAGAAAAGGGCGCATTGTTTCATTAAAGAAACTTTCTGAGATTTAGTACAAATGCTATCAAACATGTTAAAGCTCAGTATCTGACAGCTTAAGGAGAGGAAGATCCTAATCTAAAAGAGAAATTATGCAACTGTCTACAGTGCACCTTGGTCTTAATATATATCATAAAATATCAACAAATACGATTATTTCCATTGAAAACTCATATCCATGGCAAATTCATATTGATCAAGTGCCAAATCAAGGTTTTGGGTGGATAAAAAAAAGAAAAAGAAAAAGTCAAAAAAAAAAAAGAAACCCGACAGTTAATTTCCTTGCTTCAATTAAAGACTAAAATTAGAAGTGTACTTACCAAAGGTTACAGATGTGAATGGGCATAGAAACCATGACTCTTATTTTGAATTCAGGACTTCACTTAAAGAAACTAGCCAATCGTCACAAAAAAAGAAACCAGGTAGGGAATTAGGTTAAATAGCCAGGATATGGGTTGACATTGTGCATTATGCATTGCATGACCATGCACTAGAAATGTTTGTTGCATTACTTTTCTTAGCAAAAACAGTGGTGCAATGTAAGCTACACAACCTCACACTGCACATAAACAGAAAAGAATCAATAAAAAAAAAAGAAATAAAAGAAATTGATTGTCTGAATCTGGATGGAGACATCAAGAGCATCTCTCCAGCACTGCACATAAAACATGCATAAAAACAAAAAAGAACAAGCAAATCAATCATCCTTCCCATGCTAGAGCTCAAACGTCTGTTGGAAAGAAATACACGCACATTTGAGGATAAAATCCAGACCAGATTTTTATTGACAAGCCCCTCTCTGAAATACAGCCGTGTTTGTGTCAGACCATGGTGAGTTTAATTTCGAGTCACAGCACTACTTTGTAAACTGACAACCCCAATCGAACTCGAGAAAGAATCATCTCTGAGATCTCAGCATACAAGGTCTACTCACTCAAATCTCTGACTATAAAAACATTTACACACAAGAATGAAATCAAGTTACATACAGAAATATATCTGAGAATAGAATTACACAAAGAGACCACACCACACTTTATATGAGAAAGCAAAGACGTTTTCTGACACCCAAGAGTGGGCTGTTTTAAAAAGATTGTGAAAACTATTCAAAGGAAAAAAAGTACAGATCTGAACAGAGCACTCAGGCTCATCTTATCTAAATGCAGTCTTCAGTCTCTCCCAAAGAAAATGATGACTCGACCGAACCCCGTTAAGAGCAGGCATTTAAAAACATCTTCCATTTTCTCAGATGATAAACATTAAAATAAAATGAATTTTTCCACCTCATTAAACGTGTTATAAAGGCTCAGCCGCTATTATATGCCCTAAAATAAAAAAGGGTGCACACAATTTCAGATGACACCTCTGCACACATTCCCCACAAACACACCATACGTACAATTCATAAATAAGCATAAAATAACCAATGTGACTGTATTGTGGCCACATCTGAGCAGAGATAAACAACCTAACAATGCGTTTTCATTAAATAAATTCTTAGTAAAGTGCTAATGCAAGCAGGCAGAGAGCTCATGTGTGTTTGGGTAGAAAAAAAAACAAAAAACAAAACAAAAAGCCAGGCGATTACAAACAGGCAGCACTTGTACAGTGTAACTCCCAGACATTTTCCCAAGACTACCGTAAGCATTCCTGGGATGTTCCTGTCTTGAGTTGATGCTTGATGGGAAGGGGGCAAGTGTAAAGGACTCATGGCTCTAAAGATGGGTGTACTTGGCTGAGCCTCACCTGGGTAGAAACACAGGCTTCTGGGACAGGTGCTCTCGCAGTTCTGGAGAGGCCGAGCTGGTGTTCAGATATCGCTCCACGTAGTCGGGCCAGCGCTGAAACACACACAGAGACATCCAAGGTTATTCTTACAAGATAAAGAGTCAGTGTTAATAGCTGAATACATTAATAATCAGCAGGATATCCCCTCGGCGTGACAATTCTGTGTATTGTTTTTCATTATTTCTATGAATGAACCTTGTGTATTATGCAAACACTTCATGTATTTCACGTTCTCTCTTTGTTGGAGCACAAACCCAAAACTGACATATCCAATCTAAAAAGAGCAAATCTAATGACATTATTTAAAAAAAGACCTTTATTTTATAGTCCTGTTCCCCATGTACATACTATGTACTTACTATAATTATTACAGTAACTGGGTAATAACTAGGTACTAACCCTAAAACCTAACCCATGTAGTTAACTTATATTACTAGTACTATCTTAGGTAAACTGTAAGTGCAAGTACTTTGAAAAATGGTAACCAAAACATTACATACATGTATAACACTTTAAGAACTAAACATTTGAATTATTAAGGGGTTACAATATAAAAACAGAAACATTTTTTATAAAAAAAAAGCCAATTTTAATTATTTTGCAGTATAATTTTACAATAAATATATTTTTTAAACATAATTGTACAAGTGAATTAAAAAGTATAGAGTGCTTCTTTGTCTCTCTCTCTCTCTCTCTCTCTCTCTCTCACACACACACACACACACACACTTACTTGGCTATCTAAATAGGGACGTTCCATATACATAATTGTTTTTATACTGTACAAACTGTCCCCTTACACTGACCCTACCACTGATCTATATAGAATGACATTTTATAGATCAGTGAACCTACCCATCACAGAAAACTTTCAGCATTTTAACATTAAAAAAACAAAACAAAAATCTTTATATACCAGATTTACAGATGAGAAAGGGAGGTTTTTAGAGATTTTGTCAAGTTTTGGTCACTTCTGGGTACAAATGTGTCCATACAATATAGTTAAGTGCACACACACGCACAGGCACACAGATGGGCTTCAGAATATAGAAAAGTCCAGGAGGAACTGTGGGACCTGATGCAGAAGTTGATGTACTTTGACAACCTATTTCTTCAATGAATGTCCCCTAGAATTCTGTGTGGGTCATTAATGTTGGCAAAATCTGCTGAAGGCCAAAACAGTTCAACACCACTGCCTGATTTCATGGAAAACTTCACAGCAGCCAATTCATTAGGGTCCACTCTCTGTCACCATCCCGACAATCTCTGTAGGCCCTAAGGAAGGATCAGTAGTTCCCTCCATTCAACAAGTAGCACCTTGTTGTTTCTGATCCAGTGGATACTGCCACAGAGAAAGTTCCTTTGCAGCATGTTCAGGTGTTCGGGACAAACTTATACTGCATCCCAAACATTGCCACAAGCCCGAATGAATTTATGAAGGAACTCCCTGAAGAGTGAGAGGCTGGTGTAAGAGTTGCCAACAAAAAGCTTGTAGTCAGTGACCAACATTTTTTCATGCTGTAACGAAGTAATAACTTAAATGGTCTGTGCTCAAAAAGACGTCTTCTCTCAAATCCCAAGCACAAATAAGTATCTGCCAGGACAATTGTTTTAGTCACCTTTGTGGGTTCATTTTTTCATATGCTGGATGAAGATCTGGATCTGGAACATTCATTTATCAACCAAAATCTGTAAAACATGAAGAGATCTTGCAGGGATCCACCCATTCCTCATACTAAACACGGACAGAAATTTTGTGTAGGCCATGATTTGTGCCAGAAATAACGGCATAATCTTGTCATGGCATGTCCTTTCTTAGAGCCATTTAGACAGTGTCAGAAAACTGCCCCAGTTGTTCATACAGTTCAGAAACCAAGATCTGGTTCACATCCATTGTCACCTCTCTTCTGACGTGCAACAGGAAAGAGCAAGGAGGACACGGCACATTTTTTTTTGTTTTACTCGTTTCCCCTCAACACCTCATGCAGCAGCAGGCGGCACAGATGTACCAGATGTTGTTGGAAACAGCGACGCAGCAGAAATGGCGAAATCTGTTCCTCTGAAAGATGGATCTCAGCCTTCAGGAGACGAGTCATCTGAACGCCTATTGCACAGCACAGAATATAAAGGAATAGCACAAGTACCAAATTTACTGACAACCACATTGGCAGCAAGTTATCATGACTGGTCTGTGCATTGCAACACTCATTTTGATGTCACATTATGTGGTCCATGCCCCCATGATTTTAAAGCACATTTCAGATCTAGTGCTTTAAAAACTTGAAATAGCACATTTTGTTTGTCAAAAATATTCATGTCTCACCTCTAATAGTCTTAAAGAACCTTTCAGAAGGTGATGTGTTCTTGCATTTCGTTGTGCTATATTTTGTATTCTTTAATGGCGCTTTTCCACTACACAGTACCGGCTCAACTCGCCTTTGTTTGGTTTTTCACTGTGTAAAGGTTGTACCTGTACCTGCTTTCGGGTACTTTTTTTGTTTCTCCTCCAGCGAGGTTCTGAGCGAGCTGAGGCGACACTAAAAAAAACACTGCCGACTGCTGATTGGTCAGAAAGAATAGTCACTATTCTCTGCGTCATCATTGCACGCGCCACATGGGGGATCCAGAATAACCCCGCCATTTTTAAATAGTTTGGCCAGAGATAGTTACTAAACTCACTACTATTATTATTATGGCAACTCGGAAGAATACGGCGTGGTCAAACGAGGAGGTGCAGACTTTCCTTTGTTTGGTTGCCGAAGAGAGGATCCAGCGAGAGCTTGATGGGGCAACAAGGAACGAAAGGCGTCGCCATGACGACCGGATACTATTTGTGGAGGTATAATCTGCTATTGAAAACGGAGCGAAAAGCAAGCTGAGTCGAGTCAAGCTGGTACTGGAAATGGAAAAGCACCATAATTGTTGGTTTATAAAAACATGCAATAGGGACAACTTTTGCTGTGAAGTAACTTTTCACCACTGTGAGCGAATCTTGGGAATGTACCTCAGTATCCACAGGTCCATCCGAGTTCTCTTCCTCTGTGTCCAACAGCTCCACAGCCAGCTGCACAGTCCCCTTAGACTTCTGGAACAGTAACTGTAATACACACACATAATAATTAAATGTAATACACGCCAACTATAATAATGATATACGTATTCAGCCTGTGAGATCTCACATAAATTGAGAGACAATATTAAATCTTTGCACTTGTACAAACTCATTTGTACAAACTATTGAAAGAGTCAAAGATGCAGTTTTTCTTATACATTCAAATAAGTTTTCACCTAAAATGTTGAGAAAAAAATACATTATGAGCTTTATAGATGCATATTTATATACAGTACACAGGGCTCCAGGATAAAATTTGAAGTTCTACAGATGGTGGGAATTGATGGTTAAAATTACTATTGTATAAGTAAATTACTAATAGTAAGTTACTAATAATATTGCATGTTTGTTTATTGGAAATTTAACAGTAAATCACTGAGCATGAATTGAGATACAGATGAAATTGACTTATGAAGCCAACAAGTGCTCCTCTGCCATCATCTTCTAGTTATAGTGGTAATTTCATGTTTATTTATTTATTTTTTATAAATATAAAATAAAAGTGTTTGCCACAAAGTTTTAGTTTTATTTTTCATCCATTGTGAATGTTGGCGATTTGTGGATTAAAAAGCCTTTTATAACCCGTTCGTTCATGGCACAATGTTCCTCCTGGTTTCCACATCAGTGCTGTTTGATCTGATATGGTTTATAACAGAATTCTGTGCCAAACTTAAATGCTCCTCACTAGATCTCGCTGTGATGTTATTAATGCTGCAGCAAATTCAAACGTTTTCTCACAGGATCTTCCAGCTGTGTAGGAACGTGTCGGGTGATCAAAGATCAGCCCGCAAATACCTGTTCTAAGCTCGTGCTCAAAATTTCTATCCAATAGAAATGGTGGCGTTTATCAGTTAGGCAACGAGGTGTTGGCACCAGTGCGATCTTTAACAAAACTGTTGCACCGGCAGGAAAAAAGGTCGCAAAATGTGACCATTTTGTCACAGTCTGGAGCCCTGATACACAAACAAAAGTGTGGTCAAACTAAAGTAGTTAAATAAAGTAGAGGTGAAAAGAGGCAGCAGATAACAGTGACTTTGAGAGATGCGGTCATTTACACAAAAAGCAGTGATTTTAGTCGATAAAGCATCCTTGACCGATAGCTTGATGGATGGTCTATTGGCTTGCTTGAAAAACCAACAGAAAGATCTTATCAGCATTTCCCATACAACCATCCTTTACGGAGACTTCAGCTTTGTCACTGTCAATACAATTCTAGTACAAAACAAAAACACTTACTTTCTACAAACACACCATAATATCTTCCCTACACTACTGATACCACTTCCACCCTTCTTGTGCATACTGCATAAAACTACAAAAGCCCAAAGTGCACTTTGATTTTGACTCAAACATTTAATGTATGCGTAAAATCCAATGTGTAGATTTTTAAACGTATATCCTATTTGATCGGGTGCGCTAACACAGGCACACGACAGATTCACACTGGAAAGCTTCATCCTTGTCCAGTGCCAGCGTTATTTCTCTCCAGAAGTTGAGTAATGAGTAATAAACATGTCATTGAACTCTCAACTCATATGTGTTTTATTGTTGTCATCTCCAGTTTATTGTTGCCACCTTGTGAACATACTGGAAGAAGAAAACATTCGAGGCGCATATAGTATGCGAGCTGCACATACAGAGTATTCTTATTACGTAGTATATTAAATTTATTATATAGTATGCAATGTATTCTGAACACATTTAGTAAGAAAAAAAAATGTGTACACAATGCATGATATTGGCGTTACATGCACTGCACACGTTGGTGTATGCGTAAAAAATGGTATACTTTGGGCTTTTAATGTGAATCTTTTGTGGTAGTTTTATCCATACCACTCCAATTCCATAAACAATAAAGAAGTACACAGTGTGTCTAGGTAAAGTAGAGAGATAGTCAAACCTTAAAACAGTTCTCGTCAGACATCAGCTGCTCGGCTTTGCGCTGGTAGGAGGTCTCAACACTGCCTCTGGATGTTTGTGTGGACAGGGACCCACCAGTGGCTTTGTTGGTACACTCGGCAAGGTAAAGATCAGTCACCTGTACACAGATCTCATCGCTTACTATATGTTGCAGCTGTGGGAAATTGAAAAAGAAAGAGAAAGTAATTAGTTGAGATGAAAATGCTCACTGATACACTTTGAGGGAAATTGAAGAACAAACTGGAGTGAAACCAAGTTCTTTTTGGTGTGTTTTAGAGGTTAGCCTGCCAAAGCAAACTTTCCGGAAAAGTTCGCTCCGACTGGTAAACACACGAACCACCACTGCTCTGAGGCTTTGCTTTCTTTGACGTGGACATCTCCTCTGGTTCATTTCTTCTGTTTAGTCCGTCCAGGTCATTGGAGAGCTTGTGCAAACATCCACATCGCTGTGATCAGATTTGTTAACTGCCTTTTTAACACTGCTTTCATTTTTGTGGTGAGTTTATTTTGTTATTGAGAGGAAAGCACGTATATACATATACATCTAAACTAGGAGTGTGCACGCATTCGAATTTTCAATCTGTAATTATTATTCGAAAAATAAAATACTATTCGAATTTTACTACATTGCTTTGCTGGCCGTAAATGCAGTGAATCCATGATAAATCCCAAGCACCAGCTCGCAGTGATAATTAAATACACTGGGTGGCGCTGTGGAGTGCGTAAACAAGTAGTGTGTCTTTGATCACATAAAGTTGTCGTCTGCCACGCAAAGTTTGGTATTATGAACTATCTTACTAAATGATTTTACAAAATGGAATTACTTTTGATCAAATTAATTCATTAATCCGAGTTATGATATCATCACCACAATGAGAAATGAAATCCAAACATTCGAATGAGGAAAGGCCGCTGACCATCACTGCATTTACGATGGTGCAGGTAAATGGACCGCAGCTGGACCCCGTGTCATCCGAGATGACAACTTATCTAATAGCAAAATGATTTTGAGACACATACTTCCTTTAAGTTTCGATGAGGGAGACAGAAAATGCAAAGTGCTGTTAGAAACATAGAACATTGATATCTTTTTGTCTCTGAAGCGTCTGTCAACGCAGCGCCTTTTCTCACTCGAGCATAAATTGCCGGCGGCACCCCTTTGTGGATATTATTGTTTTTCTCAACATAAACATCAAACAATATAAATGATAATCATATGCTGAGTCGAGTGTATGTGTACGTTCTGTATGATATCTGGCACAATCTGCTTTATTAGGCGTTTCTTTCTGTTCGCGCTGCTTGACCATGCTTTTATTAATGCTTTTGTTTTTTTATATTTTTTGTTTACACATAGGCCAACTGTTTAACTAAAAGAAAACTTTAACATATACTGTAAGCTTGTGTATATTGGCTAATCATAAACTTGTTCAGAAATGGTGACAAAAACGTCATGTCTTTTTCGATAAACGTCATTTAAATAAACGAATATTCGATTTTTATGAGCCTGAATATTCGAATGCAATATTTTTGAAAAATGCCCATCCCTAATCTAAACAAAACTCCCAGTGGTGTGGTTGGCATCGGAATGATCACTAACAGCATATCGCTGCAAAGGTTACTTCTTTTTACCCCTCAGCGATGAAAATATGAGTATGCTGTGAGTATAATGGGGCCTAAAAGGAAGCTAAAGCCAAAATAACAATGACAATACAAGTAATACAATTAAAAAAAAAAAAAACCTACCTGTCTCACTATACTCTGGACGAGTTTGTCCATGGTGAAGGCAATGTAGGCATGGATGGTAAACATTTCCCTCAGCTGGTCTTCGTATTGAGATGTCTCCATGTTGCCATCCAGAAGGTTTCGCACCATCTCTAAGAAGGCAGAGTAGTAGTCTTCAACATCGATGTCCACTGCAAAACAAACAAGACAATTTTATTTGATCAAAGTCAAGCAACTGCATTACCAACAAAAACATTACAGCCAATCTGTGAGTCGTTCAAGTAGTTTCCATGGTGATAGCGCCCTGAGGGTTGCGGGCAAATCTGAGAGAAATATCATTAGCTCTAACATGTGTTAAGACCCTTGAGAGAGACTGGTGATAACACATCCTCCTGTCTTCACAAATTTAGGGCATCTCGCACCTTGAATGAGTTCTCAACCTTAAAGGATCATAAAACCACCCTCTTTCAGCTCAAGTCTAGCTCACAATCTTTTTGAAAAATGCAACTTAAATGGGCGTGGATAGCTGAGAGAAGAAGCGAGGGGAGTGGGTGTGGTATGGCCATCACTGTCATCGCCAATGTCCCATGCATATCGACTGTCACTAAAAAGCAGTGGTAAAACGTCAGGAAATGCTAAATTTTTTTATTTATATTTTTATTTATATTTTATATAGCTGGCAAAGTTAAAGTCTTATGAATTACACTTAGACTTTATTATTGTCCTTTCAAAAGTAACTGAATGCCCTGCTAAATATATTAGCCTACAGTAATCGTAATTCTATTTTAAACATATTAATGTAGGCTACATGCATAATTATAATGTCATTATAAAATATATAGTGGTTTAAGACACTATAAATGCTTTTGAAAATTGTTAATTTCCCGCTTCAAAAAAATCATTCCGTGCATAGCCTAGATCTATGCGCCCCCTGAATCTCCATAATAAAGATCGCTCTGCGGAGGTGGATGACTCCTCATTTTACACACACACACACACACACACACACACCTCTGAATGGATAGAAAAGTCCTCGGGATACCGCATCACTCGCAAGACGCAACTTGGATTGGTTGTCAACAAGGCGAAGTCCACCATTCTCAATAAAGATTTTAAACCCGGACGACGAAAAAAGCGTGAAAAAACTCGTCTTCAATGGTGTTCAACACACATACCTCGGTTTGGTTTGGTTTCATTAAAGCCCAATTTATACTTCTGCTTCAAACTCACGCCGTAGCTACGTCATAGGCTGTGTGTAGTGGGCGAACCCTTCGGCGTAACCTGATGTGCAGCTCTCCAAAATTGCGCGTCAACACGGACAACGACACAGAAGTATAAATGAAATCCAACGCGTAGTCTAAAACGTAGAGCTCTGACGCAGAAGTATAAATCAGCCGTTACACAAAACCAGTGTGAAAATTTAGTGAAAAGGGGAATAAATTCATTTAGCAAAATGAACAGTTGTGTTCTGCTCTGTAATCTGCAACTTACTGGGTTCTTTCAAACGCAGCTGGATGGCCGGGCTGTCGTTCTTCTCTCTTTTCAATCCCAGTACATTCCTTTCCCACTCCCTCTCTCTGGAGTCTTCCTCGATCTGTTTTTCCGCCTGCCCGTAAATCCGGAGCAGTCGGGAGCACAGGATCTGGTGCAGCCGAAGGAAGATGTACCAGTTATTGTTGACAAAGAAGAGGTTGTAGGCATCGTCACAGTTACTCAGCTTCTGCTGAGTAGCTGCTGTATGGCTGAAGAGGAGCTTAGACTTGGCTGACGTTGTCCCATTGTGCTTTTTAGTCCCGTCTTCATCTTGTTCGGTCTCCTCTTCTTCCTCCTCCTCCACATCAGAAAGCTCACCACGCCGAGCAAACAGCATGTCGGGGATGAAATGGTAGATGATCTGCTTGATTTTATACTTGTCGTCTTTGTGGATGCCGGACTGCCTCTTGACATGGTGGATGATGAGAGCAGCTGCGTCCTCCAGGATCTGGCTGTCCTCGTACATGAGGGTCATGTGAGGGCCTGAGGGAGGGGCGGCATTGTCTTCAGAAGCCTGCTCCTGTCGCTAAGTGGATGAAAAAGGCAATTTTTAAGCATCCTAACAACAATTACGATGCCTTTCATATTTGCGTATGTACATTTAGAATGTTTCTTACCTCATCATAAAGAGACTCGATTTCATTGAGCAGCGTCTTGGAGCGAAACACCTTTGTGTCATTTTGTTTGAAGTTAATACCTTGGTGATCTAAAGACTTCAGGTAATACTTCTCATTCTGTTCTCTCCAGATCTTATTAAAGCCACGCTGAGCCTCTCGCCACTCTTCTTCTTTAATTTTCAACCTGAGAAGACAAACACACAATGAATTCTGTGAGGAAAACCTGAAATATAAAAGAACTGAATAAGACAGCTCTCCCTGTCTGAAAAAAAGTGCATAATGATGCTATAGGATTGTAATAACCTGGTAAATTACTAAGGTACTACTAAGCCTAAAGTTTTGAACTGCCTAAAGTAACTTTTTTTTGTGCAATTTGACAAAAAAATCCAATTGCGATACATAAAGGTTTACCATCTCATATTTCTGCTGCTTGGATATAAAAAAAAAAAGAAAAGAACAAAAGCCGTAATAATCACAGTGAAATAACAGATCTCATATTCAAACAAGTTTGGCTGCCAATAACAGGAACAATAAAAGTTACTTAATTTATATATTTTTTTATTTTATTTAGAAACTTACTGGATCAAAATGTGGAAAAAACCTGGTTCTTCGCATTCACATCCTACTTGAATTTGAAATCAATCAATCAATCAATCAATCAATCAATGATCAATCATGAAATCCATTTGATGGGTCTGGATCAGTCTACTTTGTACTCACACTGTTATTTCTGTAGCAAGTAAGCTAACTTTATATTTAGCAATACATTTTGGTCATCAATTCTTCACTTTCACAAAGCAAAACTAGACAGACTCTAGTCTTTAGTTTGGTTTTAACAGAATGAAGAACTGGTAGCTAAGAAATGTTTTAGATAAAGTCAACATGGAGCACTTTTTTTCAAGATTTTGATCTTAATTTGAAAAACTGTGGAGCCCTATATGGTAGTGAATAATTACCACATTAACGTACTATGCTGTAAACATTATACTCAAAAGAAAACTACCAAGGTAAACGTTAAAAGATATTTTTTTAAACCAAATCCTTTCCTTTTTCATGCAACAATGTATGACATTTTTATCGTTTTCATGAATTTCCTGGGAAGAAGTCAGAAAATAACATTTATGCTGACCTTTTGAGTACAATAGGTACAGAGACAGCAGGGTTGGTCTTGAGCCCATCTATGATGTCTGGAGCTTTGTCACCATATATCCTCTGAATAGCTTTACGGTGGATGACCTCAGAGGAGCCTCCAATGGTGTTGTCCAGTCGGAACTTGGCTTGTTCCTCAGCAGACATGCGCGAGAGCCTCTTTTGAACAGACTCCAGAACACGGATAGTGGCGAGGTTTGTCTCCAGAACCACATCAAGCTTAGTAACACATGACATGTTTGATTAAGCACCAAACTGAATATCCAATTACACCGATTTCTATGACAATGAAGCTTTGTTTTATTTCTTACCTCAAAGCGCTCATCTTCACATCTATATATATGCTCTTCATA
Source organism: Pimephales promelas (assembly GCF_016745375.1). The sequence continues at coordinate 21,515,620 of NW_024121111.1, forward strand.
CTGGGTCTTTTTGGAGCTGACAAAGGTTGAGTCCTCAGACCAGGATGGAAATGACACCCATGTATCATTCAACACCTGAGAAGCATTCAACATTAGCATAGTGCTGTCACAATACCACAATTTCAATACACAATTATCGTGTTCAAAAGAATATTATTATCTATCGACAAAAGAAAATAAAAAAATTATTTGGCCAATGAATCACACTGAAAATTCGAGTGTAGGGAGGCAAAGTTTCTAACTATAAGTGTACAAAATCATATAAAAAGAACTGATCAACACTTCCTGCAGACTACAAAAAACACCCACAATGGCAAGGTAACTTCTTTCAGCTTTAAATATCTAGATTATCATCAATACAGGTATATAGACACCCCCCACTACCCCCAACTACCTACAATCTGATATTTTCCTCCAAATAGATTTATAAGTGCCGAGTTAGCCTTGAATTCAGAAACAAAATCCTTTTGTTGTCCGAATGGTGTACTCACCTCTTTGCACAGTGGAGTCCTGCCTGTACATCTAGGCTGCTGGAAGCTCTTGGGAAGGGCTCTATAACTGGAGCCCAATCTCTTGCAGGACGCATAATCAATTTCCATTGCAATGCCTTCAGTGGCTCGCTCTTTGGGAAAGCTCTCAATATGGGAACACTCTCTGTAGCCGAGGAAGTTCTTGAACCATGTAAAAAGCTCCGGGAATTTCCTGAAAACCAAAAACAAGCAAAACTGTTAGAGAAAAGGTCATAATATTTATTACAATTTTAACAAGTAATAATGTGTAACGAATAATCTTATTGGTTATATTAAGTTATAACTATATATAATCAAATTAAACAATGGCTTCATAAAATCAGTCTGCAAGTGTTTCACAGATTAAATTAATTTGAATTCCACTCCCCCAAAAATGGCAAGACCAACTGCACAAGTTCAGCCCGTGAGATCACTTCTTGGTTGAATATGACCAAACAGCGTAAGAAATTGTCATAAGCCTCTGAACTCCGCAGTGCTTTCCTCACCTAAAAAGAGAGTGGAGCATTTAAGCCATATAACTCACTATACTCCTAGTAATATTTACTGTACCAACATAATGCTGTTGTATATTCCATTGTAATCAGTGCAAGACTATATTGAAAGCAATCACCTTTTCAAAAAAGAGAGATTCAGCACCAATTCCAAGTTTGCTGGCCTCAGCCATCGATTCTTTTGCCATAAACTTTTGCTTTTTCTGTTCAGGAGTAAAAAAAAAAGAAAGAACACAATTATTGGTTGATAATATGTATATAAGAACAGTGTAAAAGAACAGCCATTAAGTACAGTAATGTCAAGTTTTACTCAGTCACCTTAACGGGAGGTGTAGTGGGTGGCCCCGAGTGTCTGCGGATCTGACAGCCATTCTGGTTAAAACTCTGCTTATGGTTAGGTTGGGGTCTCTTGACCGTCCCTGCGCGTTCAATTCGCACAGATTCAGCCTTCTCGGCTGTCGTCTTACTCAATAACTGAGGAGAAGAAAAAAAAGGCTTATGAATAATCAGCTAAACGAGCTCCATGATTTTTAGTTTTCATAATACAGTACTTACCGCTGAACTGTTAGCATCTGGCAGGAACTGGCCGAATTCTGAGAGGAGGTCCTCCTGGTTCTTGAAGAGCTGGGCCACCTGAGCATACACCTGCTGCTCCGTGAGAGTGGGTGTGTAGTTTCCTCCTGCCTCCTTAGCATTACGCTGCTCCTTCTATACAACACACAGAACAGAAAGTTTACAGTAAGCATGCAGCATGAAGAGCTGTAAATTACTTAAGAAGTTTGGGGTCAGTAAGACTTTTTATGTGTTTTTGTAAGAAGTCTCTTAGGCTAATTTTTGTATCTTATGTCTTTTATGCTGTTTTTTTTGATTATTTATTTGCTCACAAAACAGTAAAACAAGTAATATTGTAAAATATTGTTAATTACAAATAAATGTTTTATTTCAATACATTTTAAAAAGCAATTTATTCCCATGGTGGGACTTTTAGCAGCCATTACTCTTCATTAGCTATGATTCCATCCACATATTTTAAGCATTTTGGGTTATCATGAAAAAAAAAAAGATGGATGGAAATGCCAAGATGCACATAAATTCTAAAAAAAAAAAAAAATAATAATAAAAAATCTAAATCTAAAAAAGAAAATGTATACGATAAGAAAAACTATGACCGACCTAATAATTTCCTTGATGTGCATCAAAAAAAGTCCTGTGATTGTCACATGTTCCTTCAGAAATCATTCTAATATGTTGATTTGTTACTCAAAAAAAAGTCTTATAACCAATGTTAGGGTTAGTCATAGGGTTCGTGAATAGAAAGGAGAACAGCATATATTTGAAATGGAAATCTTTTCTAACAGTATACATGTCATTCCTGTCATTTTCGATCAATTTAATGCATCCTTGCTGAACTGAAATATTAATTTCTTTCTCAAAAAGTAGAACAATCTTACTGAGCACAAACTTTGACAGTAGTGCACTTATCTGAATAAAAAGGTTGGTTGTACACAGCATTTTGTAATGGATATTGCCCTTAGTGCCTCAGCTCTCTCACCTGGTATGTGTGCAAAATTTCCAAGAAGGATTTGTAGACCTCTGGCTGGCCCTGAAATCGGTTCTTGATTTTGTTCACGTAGCTGATAGCATGGTTGAACTCTACAGGCTGGTTATTCTGTAGAGGGGTCGAACCGGCAGTGCTGCTACTGATGGGAGTGTGGGACTGGGCCGAGGGCGAGCGCGGGGAGGCGTACGAGGGAATGGACGGATTAGGCTGGCTCGTTGGGGTAAGTGCAGGAGACTGCATTGGCTGTGGAACATAAAACGTATTTAGACAACTTTGCAAATATACAACCCAAATCTGTACAGAAGGTAAAATAATTCAGTTTTACCTTGCTGATCTTGGCAGGGGTTGGCTGGCTAGGGATGACCACGGCAGCAGTGCTGGTGGGAGCTGCTGGTTGGGTCTGGTGCTGTGCTGGCTGTGTTATGGGGAGGTTCTGGACTGAGATCCCATGCGGGGTTATGTGGTGGATCTGGCCAGGAGTGGTCACATTAACCAGATCATTGGTCTGAACCTCAATCTTGTAGCCAGGAGGCAGGAAGGTGTTGAAGCCCATGATTAAGTCTGGGTGACCTTTGAAGAGCTGGGAAACTCTGCTGATCACACCTGGTGTATCAATACTGACAACACAAGGACAGTAGATTTATGGTATTTGATTTGCAGTGTCCTAAGAATCAATCCAAATGTCCAAAAACACATGATTATAACAGTGCATAACAGTGTTATGTATATTACTTTTTTCTAAACTTGTAACACTTAGTATTAAACATTACAAACACTATATTAAATAATTTGTAATCATGTTATTTAATAATAAAATAATTGATAACTATGTATTATGCAGGTAATTTGTAGGAATGTTAATGGTTAAAATCTCCAATGATGGATTAAATGAATAAAACCCTAAAAAAATAAAAAAAGTCCCTGATTGTGATTATTTAACCATCATTATTAACCATTATTAGGTTTTTTTTAATAGAACTGTACTTTTTAATAGAATTGGTGAACACTGATGAGTGTGAAGATCAACTCTAATTCAGCATTCATATACTCAGATCGAGAGCCTGACCCCTAAACTTAAAATATTACACTTCTGCTGCCTTGCAAAGCACTAGTATTTCCTATTTGGAAATGCAAATCTATTAGGGGTCCAACAGATCATTAGAAAACTCATAGATTGAATCATATTACAATTGTTTTGGACCAGAGAAAAAACTAAAAAACAAGGGGGGATATATGACTTTGCATTCTATTTATTACTTAAAGAACACTTCCAAGTTGCTAAATTAATACATTTCAAACATTATTAAAGACAAGTGAACAATCAGTAATAAAATAAGAACAATTAAATGATAATTCCAGTATTTAACACCTAGAGTGGTGGACTTAGAAATTTTGACAAAGGGTCCTGTCTCGAGTTTTTGACTTTTTTAGAATCGCCTGTGACAGCGTTAGACATGCCCATAGACAGCCAGTCTAAAGCTGTCACAGGTGATTCTAAAAAAAGTCAAAAACTCGAGACAGGAGCCATTGTCAAAATTTCTAAGTCCACCACTCTATTTCATTCAAAACAAACTACAAAATAGACTCAAGGTGTTAAATACCGGAATTATCCTTTAAATTTCATCCTTGTTAAAGCTGTCTTTTTATTAAAGGAACACTCCGACTTTTTGGGACTTTAGCCTATTCACCTTACCCCCCAGAGTTAGATAAGTCCATACATACCTTTTTCATCTCCGTGCGTGCTATAAGTCTGTTTGACGCACCCACCGCTAGCCTAGCTTAGCACAAAGACTGGATGTGAATGGTTGCAGCTTTCCAAATGAGTGGCAAAATAACGCAAACGTTTTTCTATTTACATGTTGTGATTTGTATAGTCACAGAATGTACAAATAACAAAGTCAAATGAGACACTGACATCTTTTAACCGTATAAAACCTGGGAACTATTCTCTGAAGGCGAAGCACTGCTACTTTGACGGCGTAATAACCGCATCACCTGAGACACGCCGTGGTGAGGAGCGGAGAGTTCGCTCAGTGTTTGGGTAACAGAATCAGCAATTTATAAATAGTAAAAGCGTAGTTTAGAGTCATTGGTTTTCGCTCTATTGTAAATAGCTGCGACAGTAAACAGGGGAGGTAATACCATGTTTCACAGAATTCCAACTAAAAACGCTGACTGGATGAAGAAATGGCTAACTTACTCTGGATATTGATCCAAACACACCTAAATAGATTATCAAGGGACATTATGTTTGCTCGGTAGATTTCAATGGACGACTATTTTGAAAAAATGGAATTTGCCACACGGACCATAATGTGCTGAAGGATACGGCCATCCCATCTATAGCACAGACAGGACAAGTGAATCACCTGCGGCTGAGGTAAGTGTTCCGTTATGTTTTTAGATTATGACCTACTGTAACAGTGCCATTATTAGCCAGAGCTAATGTAACGTTAGTGACACTATTATATGATTAGGGTATGAATATGTTTTTATCTTGATGCGGTGCGGACGCGCTTGGAAAAAAAAACGAGCGCGTTCACCGCGTTGAACTTGCACCCTGCGCCTAGTAGCCTAAATTTGAAAATAACCATGGAAATAACGAACTTGAGCGTGCAAAAGGGTACGATAGGCTGTGAGTTCATTGTGCAAAAACAATTTGTGCTATTACTTTCCCCTTATTCTATCCTATAGTAATGCAATTATACTGTATATTATATACTGTTGAATACATTTGGTTCAGCTAATAAATTGCATTTAAAATATATTGATTCCTGTAATAATAATTATTTATTCATGTGATATTTATAAATCTGGGTGCGTTTTTGGTTGGAAATCAATGAAACATGGTACTGTATTACCTGGTCTCCCCTGTTTATTGTCACAGCTCATACAATAAAGCAAACACCCATGATAAACTATGCTTTTCTATCTAACGTTAGTAATTGCTGACTCTTTACTCCAACACTGAGTGAACACTCCGCTCCTCGTCACGGTGCGTGTCAGGTGATTGTTATCACTCTGCCCAAGTAGCAGTGCTTCGCCTTCAGAAAATATAGTATATACGGTTAAAAGATGTCTGTGTCTCATATGGCCTTGTTATTTGCACACTCTGTGACTATACAAACCACAACATGTAAATAGGAAAACGTTTGCGTTATTTTGTCACTCATTTGGATTAGTATGAAAGCTGCAACCATTCACATCCAGTCTTTGTGCTAAGCTAGGCTAGCGGTGGATGCGTCAAACAGACTTATAGCACGCACGGAGATGAAAAAGGTATGTATGGACTTATCTAACTCTGGGGGGTAAGGTGAATAGGCTAAAGTCCCAAAAAGTCGGAGTGTTCCTTTAACATTAATGACACAGACAGCAGGAGGTTTATTAGGCTGCTGTCACTTTAAAGCAACACTAAGAATTTTTAACTTAATGTTTTCAAAATTGTTTCAGTGGTTCATCAAGTCTTGACATGGTGAAATGCACTTATGCCACCGCTTTGCGGGCCTTTATCTGATGAGCTATGTAAGATTGCCAGACTGGGTCGCGTTTCTGTAGTTCTAATGAGGACAATTCCATTTCAAATTAAGACCTAATGCACAGATACAAAATAACAAAACATCCAATTTCTTTTTGTTTACATTAAAGGTCCCCTCACATGGGGTTATTTTATTATTTTATAATGTTTCCTGGGTTGCCCTTATAATGTATGTTTTTTTTTTTTTTGATCAAACATAGTCATAATTTAGAAATAAAAGG